>JACXGM010001188.1:44953-57912 GCA_016801145.1 Umbra pygmaea
ACAAATGTACAGCATGTCATTACATTAAAAAGGAGTAATGTAAAACCAACGTTTGGGACTATACCTTGTACAAATGTACAGCATGTCATTACATTAAAAAGGAGTAATGTAAAACCAACGTTTGGGACTATACCTTGTACAAATGTACAGCATGTCATTACATTAAAAAGGAGTAATGTAAAACCAACATTTGGGACTATACCTTGATGTAAAGCCAACGTTTGGGACTATACCTTGGTGAAGGTTTTTTGGCTGTCATACTTCAGGTGCTTTGGGTACACATAGAGGTGATTGTTGTAGGTGGTAAAAGGCTGGGAGCACTTGGCTATGTAGGGAACAAACTCTTCCACTTCCAACAAAATCTTTGTCTTCTCAGTGTTGTCGAACGTCTTCACAGGAATGTAGGATGAGGTAACACAATCTACAAAGACAGGAGACACCAGGGGGCAGAAATAAATTGCGGATGTAACTAGCAGCCCGATATGACGCGACACTTAAATTTTCCCCACTCAGTGTTGGCTTTGGAAGGCTTACTTGTCAGATCAGGGGCAACATTATCAATGGTAACATCTAGGTTTCCTAAGATTACAGGGAGCTTGGCCATCTTCTCTGCCCTAAGGAGAACAAGCAAAAATATACAGTGGTTAAGCACTCTGTTATCATCTACCTAGTAGGTCTTGTTAGAAAACAGGCAGGATGCCTGGAAACTACCCTGTGAGCAGGCAGTGCGACTGAACAGACAAATCAAATATTTGTAAAGGTGAGAAAACATCTTCGCCACAATATCTCATTGTATGACAGCCAAGAAGCCTCTCCATGGTATTCAGCTTGTGAAATCACCATGGATAAAACACTTCAATTATTCAGACTAAACAAGATTTTATTTAATATTCTTCATATGGTGAAAAGTCAAGAATGAACCAAAGTGAGCGAACATTGCAGAGAGTAGATGTTACATTACTAACTTTCTGAAGTCCGCCAGCAGTTTGAACATGTCATCGTTGGAAAGCTTGTTGCTGTCCTGTCTGTAGATGGCAGAGAAACGAGCGCTTTTGTCCAGCGTCCCCGATGCATCTTTAAACATAGGTCTGAGAGGAAGTAGAGAAGAAGTATAACAGGTCTGCTTTGCTGATGATTCGGTCAGGGTTTTTTCCATCAGTCTGAGCTAGACCTCAACGCTCACACTTCCTGAATTTCTAACAGGAGCCTAGCAAGCAGTATTTCCCATTGGAAAGACACATATCCAGTGACACCTTTCTTCGCTTTCCAGACACCATGGGTACTAGGCCTGTTTCTACAGCTCATTGATGAATAATATCCAGTGTCAGAAGAGAAAAACAGACATAGGAAATTAAGTGTCTGGATGGTGCCTGGAAACAAACTATGGCTTTTTCCCCTTCATTACAAATGCTTTTGTTTCAATACATTTCCTCATAGGATATATTTTCATTAAGTCAGAAACCATGATCAATATTGATCATGGTTTCTGACTTAATGAAAATATATCCTATAAGGCATTGCATTTTTAAACAGTCGCATACAACAGAAGCATCAGATTAGTTTAGTGCCCAAATGCTACCTGGCGGCCCACGCGAAAGGCATCCTGTAATTGCCTAACCGGCTGCAGGCCAATTTGGCATTTTTCAGGACCTTCTGTGCCACCTGGTGGGAGAGAGCAAATACGTGAGTGGAACACAGAGCAAAGGATAAACGAACACAACTTGCTTTAAAACACGGGTGCTGGCTTGGACATCGCCATTACAGGCTTTTAGCCTTCTAAAAAACTGGCTGGAATTTGACACTAAATATATGCTCGTGAAAAACATTGACTTCAAAACAGACTGCTCAACGATGATACCTATAGGCTAACAGTGCTACGACGGTAAGTATGTAGCAACGTTTCCACATGCTGGTCTGACAACACACAGAGCTGACGGTCAGCACGTCAGTCTCCAACATATCCTGTTGAGTTAGCCTGCCAATCTCCATGCTGGCCCAACAAACGCACTCGGGAACTCATTCAGCAATACGCACTCACAACAACACCATCAACATGGTCCCTGATGCATTTCAGATATTCTCTCTTGAATCTAATTACTGCTCCTTGTACCCTCCTAACCAGATTTGTACAGCCAAAAGCAATGCTTTTGTAGCGCTACTGTCCAGGCCAGCACTTAGCACGTGGAAGATTATATCATTTATCATGTGGAATAGTCCAACGGAATTTGCTGAGCACAGGGGAATTAACAATTTGATGTTTTCTAACGGTCGTGGGCAGTGTACCTTGGTGGAGTCGGAGCTCTTCATGTAAGGCTCTGCACAGTGTGCGATTCCCCCTTGGAGGACTTTCTCAATGCGAGCTACCAGGAAGATGTCTGGGTGGGGACACGTTACGGAGAACACTCCCTGTGGAGAGATAACGGGAGCATGAGGGAAACCTGACAACCCATGTTGTCCATTAACCTTTCCAAAAGTTCAACAGTTTATTGTCAACTGATGAGTGTATTATCTACTGACTGCATGCCTATGGGCTGAAAACATCACTTTGCAAAACACAACACTAAATCTGTACTTGTATATACTGTAGAAGTATTTGACTCATAAGTTTGCAAAAGGATCTTTAGAGATTCATTTATTTTATATCTTCACCTGTCTGGGATACAGCATGGCTCCATCAGGCAGGCCGCGGACCCCCGTCTTTGGCCCTAGCAGGACCTCTCCTCCTCCGTTCATGTACTGGCTGCTGGGGTTGGCCACGAGCTGTCTGACAGACGGGTGGTTCAGGTCCACGTGGAAGTCTGATGAGATCTTCCTACTGTTCTGGATGTCGAACAGGGACAGGGTCACGTAGAAGGGCTCCACCTGCCAAAGCACACACATTATACAGTTCTGTAGGTAGGTGGTCTGTGTATAACCTGTATCTATTAGGTGGTCTGTGTATAACCTTTATCTATCAGGTAGTATGTGTTTAATATTTATCTATCAAATGGTCTGTGTATAACCTGTATTAATTCGGTGGTCTGTGTATAAACTGTATCTATCAGGTGGTCTGTGTATACTTTTTATCTATCAGGTGGTCTGTGTATAATATTTATCTATCAGGTGGTCTGTGTATAACTTGTATCCATCAGGTGGTCTGTGTATAAACTGTATCTATCAGGTGGTCTGTGTATACTTTTTATCCATCAGGTGGTCTGTGTATAACTTGTATCTATCATGTGGTCTGTGCATAAATTGTATCCATCAGGTGGTCTGTGTATAACTTGTATCTTATCCGGTGGTCTGTGTATAACTTGTATCCATCAGGTGGTCTGTGTATAACTTGTATCTTATCAGGTGATCTGTGTTTATTGTGACTCTCTCTGGGGGTTGGGGGATTGAATGGGGGCCATATGGACACAGTCAGATGCTCTTAACACTAGGCCACATTACCACCCTGTCCTTGTCAGGTGGTCCTTGTATCACTTTATCTGTCAGGTAACCTAACTAGCTTTTATATCTAAGTACATTAATTGATGACAAGCTGAGCTTTACAGAGAATGCAGAATGTATTTTTTTAAACAAGTCAGCATCTGTTTATAATCTGGAAATTAAAGGATTTGGGCATCAGTAATGATGTTCTGGAGAGTGTGTACTGCAGACTGGTGAAAAGCATCTTCGCATTCAACAAGATTGTTTGGTATGGCAACCTGTGATTGAGAAGCAAAAACAAACTGACCAGCAGGTAAAATAACTGGTCACCCACAAACTAAGATGAGTAGATTTTTCACAGGAAGACTCTGGGTGACATGGAGACAGCCACTACACAGCCAGTTCTATTAGAACAGCTTCACAATGCTCTTTTTTCTCTAATTTCTTATCTATTGGGTCAATTAACAACAATTACATTTTTTTTAGGTTTCATTCATTCTTGCTTTCTATTTATTAACATATTTTTTAAGTAAGGGCAGTGGTCAGCCTCTAATATTATAATGTCATTCATGATTTAATGGAATGTTACGATTGTACTGTATGAAATGATACTTTAAAATGTGTGAGAATGTATTATGTGTTTGTGACATTGAATGTGTGGCCAATGAGAAATTCCATCCTGGATGGAAAATAGTTATATTTTATTCAATTATTTATATCCGTCTCAGTTAGGTCTGTATAACTAAACAAGCTGTTTTCTCAGTGCAGAGGCTGCTGTTAGCGACAACAACAACCCACCATTACAAAGCACTGTCCACCATCACTGTGGCTCTTGGCTGGTTGCTATGCCAACCCATTTCTTCCCCTCAACATTGACAAACAGCAGTGATGACATAAGCCTGTGATGAAACTCCCCGTCAGAAAAACACTCTCTAGAACAGATAACATTAGTACGACTTTACACATTGAGCACAGACCCAGAGAAAATGCTGATAAGGAGGTCAGGCATACATTTGTTGTTGGTCCCTCCTCGTTCTCTGCTACACAGCTTTGCAGGTTGAAGGCCAGGTCATTGCAATTGACCAGAATGCGCTTGCCAAACTTCTCATCAAATGGCTTTATTTCCGGTTCGATACCTGAGAAGTCAAGTTTCTATAGAGACAAAAATAGCAACGGTTATCTTCATTATCATTATAATTTGGGGGCATGCGAATATATTTCTAAAAACTCAAAAGGAATTACCTGTGTGTCAGGGTCCAATGTGAACAGTTTCAATCTGGTCTCGTTCCGCATTTTAGATTCAATATCTCTTGCGCTCTGCAGATTGAATAATAATTATTAAAATGTATAATAAAAACTAGTACCGTATAATCGAAAGACCACCAGCTTTTTTAGGCTTAGACTCATTTCAGTCCATCTGGATTTGAGGTTCCCATTACATTCATTCATGAGAGCACTGACAGAGTTAATGTTAAAGGCAGGTCTCACCATCACTGGCCCACCTCAAACTCTCTGCCAGACGTCTGCTTTGCTAACTAACTGCTACCATCCGTTTTCATGCACATTTGGCCAATCTATTGAGTGACTGCCTCTCAGGGATAACATATGGCCATATGCTTCTAGAAGTCAGTCAGATGTCCACCTGAGAGTACAGGCCGTTACTGAAAACCCAGCCATTGAAGCCCATCCAAGAACTGAGCTCTTTAAAAAATGGCCATACTGTAGAGACCCACCATGAGAAAGTAACACAGTGGTTGTGCTCTGCCTTGGTTGCTGTGTAAACAGCTGTAATTTGTCTATGCATGTCTGACTAGAAAATAAATGAGTTAAAGCTAATTAAATCCATATGTCTGGGAAGGAGGTTGCTCTACAAGACCTGACTGGCTCTTCAGCTCCCACGGTTGGGTGATTTCATAGTGTGACTACATTATGCCTCAGGTCTTATGTGAACAAGGCCTGTAGAACCCCTAGACTTGGGGCATCCCATAATGAAATAAGGACCTACCTGAAAGCTGTCCATACTCCCCAACGAACTGTCCAGCTTTCCCAGCTCGTCATCTGCAACGGAAAAGACAGTGTGACACTGTTGGGTAACAGAATCAATCCACTTTAAGAACAAATCCGATTTATTATTAGTTACAGCTCCATTACCACAACGCGTCTTTAATTGCATGTACTAATGCTTAAGTAAACATTCATTCAGACTGACTGAGAACAAGAGCAGGCCTGAGATAACATCCTAGAGCCCCTGTCTCTTCAAAAGGTGTTGTCTTCTACCTAGTAGAGCAGTGGTTCCCAATCCTCTCCTGGAGGACAACCAGCCATGCCAGTGTTTAAATGTAGCCTTCGAGATTCACCAGAATCACTAATCAAGGACTTGTTAATTAGTAGACAAGTTGAATCAGGTGTGCTAGCTCAGGGGTAGTTCAAACACAAGGACTGGCTGGTGGTCCTCCAGGAGAGGTTTGGGAACCACTGTAGTAGAGTAAGATTAATAAAGGCTGAGGGGTTATGGAGATTAGCAGGGTTCTTTGTGCAGACGTACTCATGACTTGTTTCTCCTTGCTCAGACCTCTGATCAGACAGGAGACTAATATTAAAAACCTGGGTGGTCCAAAATCTGCAGCCCCATTTCCCCTAACCAGGATGGCTGATGTCTGGGGGATCAGTGGATGTAAACACTGGATTCACAGCGACTCGTGTTCTGCCCCACCTATGCTGCGTTTACGCAGGCAGCCTGATCTGTTTTCACTTTGTTTCTCTGAGCTTATCTGATCGGTCTGAAACTGAAACGATTGGTGAGAAAAAGATTTGAACTGGTCATCTGTAAATGTTGCAAGATGGTGGCTAATATACCAGCGTCTACCGGATCTATATTACTTGGGCACTGGTGCAGTGTCTTCCATGTCTACGCTTCTCCAGTATGTTTTAAATTGATCTGATCTAACTGTTAAATAAGTTGATTGGTAACCAAAACTCCCTGCATCATCCAAATGATGCCATGCCCATTTGACGTTTCTTTATTCTCCACAAGGAGTCTACAGTTAGAAGACTCTCTGGTTGAAAGTGGCAAAACCATCTGTTTGGTCCCATCCTTGAATGAGATCTGTCCGATTGGTCGCATAAATCGATGGGCTGGAACCAAAACCCACGTGGGTGAGGCAACATTTTTGAATGTAGCTTTGCTTGGCTTCAATCCTCTGACTGGTTAGATGCGATGAGGAGCAATATTGCTGTATAAGATTATAACCTGTCTGTTCAAACAAGTCAGATGCCCATTAATACTGTGTACGGACACTGACATTGAATATAGTATTTGCATTTCGATTGTTTATTTTATAATGTGGTTTTGCTATTGCGTATATGTAAATTTGCACTTTGTAGTGTTTTGACCCGAAAATAAGTAACAGTTAAGTTAACGTAAATGCCGAAAGTAAATCAAGTCCAAGTATACCTTGTTTACACATGACCACCCGCGGTCTGACAGTGCAGAAATCAACCCTGGGATGTTTTCTTTGTATTAAAGACACTTTGACAAGCAATATCTCTATGTACATAGGAAACTGTGTGTTAAAAAAGATGGATGATGTTTTAAACAGCTTGTCTTTTGCTTTTCCTCCTGTGCCCTTGCACGACTACAGACATGCACCCCCCCTTCCCACACAACCCCACCCAAGACCCCTAACTCACCATCGTGTATGTCGCCATTCCTCTTCTCCTGCATGGCAATCTCAAAGCAGCTGTGGAGGATCTTGTTGAGCGTGTTGATCCAGTCCTCCATCTCTGCGTCACTGTCAGCAGCCAGCAGGTACGTGCTCTTGTCCTGCATCTTCAGCTCGAACGCAAAGCGCCGCACCTTGTTGTTCTGCAGCCGACACGAGGGCAGAGCAGAGGACACTTAGTCAGGACATCCTTGTTTATGTGCAGCTAGAGTACCGGGATGCTTAGGAACACCAATGGTTTACTGGAAGGGTCAAACACAATATGAAAACAATGTTCTCCAGCAAATGCAACCATGTACTAGGACAAAAACACAGCGCGAGATCAGTTGATGTTTTGAAGAGATTACATCGTGCAGGTCAAGTTAGTGTGAGTTTCTTACAGTCAAACAAAAACAAATGCCCAACTGTGAATCGAACATGTCCAAAGAGAATGTTCCGAAACACCATCCAAAGTTAACATTCAACATATTGCCAAGTCACCGGAAGGCAGTTGACGTTTGATTTTATGATTTGTTTCACGATACAATGAAAAAGGCATAAGTGAAAACATTGATTATTTCCCTCAAATTTCTCATTTGAAAGTTGCCATCACTTGTGATATTGAACAACTATCAAAACCTCATGGCACTTTTCCTCTAATCATTTATTAAAAGAAAACAGCTAGCAAAACTGGTATGTGTACTGTACATATTGACAATCATAGTATCATAGTATTTACCACATATTCAAAACCTTTTTTCCTTGTTATAGAGAGTCACGGGTGGGGAATAAACAGACATTACTGTAATAAAAGTGTCCAGGGTGCTAGGATGAAAGTATTTCCATATGTGCAGGAGAGCTTCGTTCTGCCAAGACCGGTGCTGGGATCTTATAAAGGGCCTGAATCTGCTGAGGGGAGGCAGTCTGCAGCACTGGGACAGACCTGTGTAGATGACCTATGACCTCCAATCAGTCAGAGTGATGTCACTGCCTCAGTTGGGCCTTAGAACATCTTGATAAAGCAGAGCCCGCCTCCCGACGCTTGCGTACGATGTCAGAAACTAAAGTAACATGGCTGACTAACATTATGCAGCCAGGCTTTGGATCTGAAAGAGTTAACTCAAACAGCTGTTAGCCAGAAAGCCTGAGGTGATGTAGGCTGCTGTTGTGTAAACAGCCTCCCTGAAATGCTGCCTTAACATTTCTATATAAATCACAAACTGTGTTTGTCACGAGTGGGAGTTCTAGTAAAGCCCCTCAAAACATCTGGCTATGATTCAGTTACCATGGTTATTATTGTAGTGATTCTGAGTGTGCTGAGGGGAGGTACATGGGAGGAACAGTCATTAGCTCAAGGCCACCACTATAAACATTCAATATGGGGGTGTCTGGGACAGGAATGGGACAAGTATTCATCGAGGGACAAATAGAGAGGGTTATTAGAATGGGAAAGTCTATGACTAACAAACAACTGCGAAATTGAGTCATTCCGTTTTCTACATGGCCACCATTCATCCCTTTAGCCGGTGCACCCTAGACTCCCCTTGAATGCTGCAAGGTGTGTTGGTGTTTGGTCCACCAAGCATGAGGCCTGGTCGAAAGCCTCAGACACTGCGCAAAAGCTTGCATGAGTTCTCTGGTTCTCTAATTATGAAAATAAATGGTGCGCTGGGATTGAAGGAGGGATTATGATGGGGCTGTGCATTTAACATTTTAGTTACTTAGCGAACGCTGTTATGCAGAATGACTTAGTGAAAACAGGGACATCTCCCTGGCGAAACTTAGGGTAAAGTGCTTTGCTCAAGGACACAATGACAAGAGGGGAGAGGTCACGGTGGGGCTGTAGTTCTCTCTGGAGGGGAGGGGTTACGATGGTGCTGGTGTAATCTCTCTGGACGGGGAGGGGTTATGATGAGGCAGTAGTCATCTCTCTGGATGGGGAGGGGTTACGCTGGAGCTCGAGTCATCTCTCTAGAAAGGGAGGGGTTATGATGAGGCAGTAGTCATCTCTCTGGAGAGGGGTTATGATGAGGCTGTAGTCATCTCTCTGAGGGAAAAGGGTTATGATGAGGCTGCAGTCATCTCTCTGAGGGGGAGGGGTTATGATGAGGCTGCAGTCTTCTCTCTGAGGGGGAGGAGTTATGATGGGGCTGCAGTCATCTCTCTGGAGAGGGAGGAGTTATGATGAGGCTGTAGTTATCTCTCTGGATGGGAGGGGTTACGATGGAGCTCGAGTCATCTCCCTGGAGAGGGAGGGGTTACGATGAGGCAGTAGTCATCTCCCTGGAGAGGGAGGGGTTACGATGAGGCAGTAGTCATCTCTCTGGAGAGGGAGGGGTTACGATGGGGCTGTAGTCATCTCTCTGGAGAGGGAGGAGTTACGATGGGGGTGTAGTCATCTCTCTGGAGAGGGAGGGGTTACGATGGAGCTCGAGTGATCTCTCTAGAAAGGGAGGGGTTATGATGGGGCTGTAGTCATCTCTCTAGAAAGGGAGGGGTTATGATGAGGCTGCAGTCATCTCTCTGAGGCGGAGGAGTTATGAAGGGGCTGCAGTCATCTCTCTGACGGGGAGGAGTTATGAGGAGGCTGCAGTCATCTCTCTGAGGGGGAGGAGTTATGAGGAGGCTGCAGTCATCTCTCTGAGGGGGAGGAGTTATGATGAGACTGCAGTCATCTCTCTGAGGGGGAGGAGTTATGATGAGACTGCAGTCATCTCTCTGAGGGGGAGGACAACTACAGGGTTTCTCAGGACACCAACCCTTGGATCAGGGCAGATACCACAGGGGTGACAGACAGGAAGAAGATTCTCTGTGCAGGCAGAGGGACACCAGGGCTTCAGGTGGAAGGATCAGGGTGTGTGTGTATGTGTGTGTGTGTGTGTGTGTGAGTGTGAGTGCTTGTGCAGGTTTTGAAGAATTTGTGTGCGGGCCTGCGTGTTGGCCTTTCTTAAAAGAGTGGGGTGAAGCAGCTCGATGCAGCGGGGAGCATGACGTCAGTCCATCTGTCAGTAATTGGAGAGTTAATCAAGAGCAGATTCGTTGAAAGACCAGTTGTTGTGGTTTATAATTAGGCCCGTTATCTTGCCCATATAATGTCAAACCTCAGCAAAATGAAAAGCAGACGTGCCCAGGGGGTAGGGATAGCAGACCTTCACACCTGACTGCAAACTAAACGTTTCACCTTACTTAATGACGGAAGCAGCCATTCGTCTGCACTTTAGGAATCTGAATAAAGTTAAAATCTACTGCAAATAGAAGAGACACATAACAGAGGATTGAAATATGGACTCTGAATATGGATTGTTTTAGTAAGGAAGATCTGGATTATTATTTTAGTGAAAGGGGAAAACTGGATTTTAAATCTGGTTCATTATGTTAGTGAGAAGTGGAATCTGGATTATTATTTTAGTGAGGTAGAATCTGGATTCTAAATTATTATTTCAGTAAAAGGGAAAATCTGGATTATTTAAGTGAGAAGTGGAATCTGGATTCTAAATTATTATTTTAGTGATAGGTGTAATCTGGTATTCTGAATCTGGATTATTATTTCAGTGAATGGGATAATCTGGATTATCATTTTTGTAGGCTCTTGCAATGTCTGTGAAGGGAGCGAGGATTGCACACACTCAGCGCACATGCAACATCCCCACCTGCCTCACCCCTCAATACCAAATCTCATCTTCTCGGGGGACCCTCCATCTCCTCTGGCTTGATGAAATCCCCTTCTGTGGGCCAGGAGCCCGGGGGCACTAGCCAAGCTCCCAACTGTAACATAATGATTCCTGTTTTTCAGTATCTGTTGTGTCAACTAAAATGCTTCGTCAGGGAACACAAGACCTTTTCCCATCCATTTGTGTGTAGAAGACAGACAATATTGATGTTTCCAGCACCGTCTTGAGACCGGGAGATGTGCGCCTGCTAGCTCTATCATGTTGGAATTGATCGCTAGCCTGCTGCAAAGTGCACGTCAGTTAGACTTCAGCGTTCACCATGTTTCGGTCAGCAGTAAACGATGAAGAGTGAGTTCAGGTTTCAGCACATGGACGTGAGGATGACTCCCAGGAGCCATGCTGATGGAAACCTCTCCTCCTTGAACCCCTGTTGCTAGCTTTAACTGCATCCGAAATTCACTGATCATAACAATTTACATGGGAAAATATAGTGAAGGAAGTCATCTTCTAACTGTATGACCCCCGAGGATCAACCAGAATATACAGAGGCGGCGAGCACATCCCAACCATCTCACATATTACCTGAACAACACCCATGCAGGAATCCAGGAAGATAGTTCCTTTGGGTTCTTTAGAGATCTTCTCGTCCTTGTAGAAGTTGAGGTTGTAAGAACCGTCACCCAGCTGCGTCAGGTGGAAATACCTCCTCTTGAAAGACTGAAGGGTAGAATCATAAACATCTCACAGAAGGCAAAGATTTATGTAGCAGCATGTTTAGGAAGAAAGCAACACTCCAAATTATTACACAAAAACCTCTCTGACAAATGATTTTGATGAACAGAGAAACATCCTTTTGTCATTGAAGACCCAAGCACGATTTATTACATCATGGACACCTGTAAGGCGGCTAGAGATGACTCACCCTCATAGTGACACTGATAGCACTGTTCATGTTGCCCTTGTACAACCAGCCATGCTTGGTGATCCCTCCTTTCTGTGACCCCAACGAGGCTGTATCCTGGAGGAGAGATGGTATCACACACACTAAATACAACTCAGTATACAAAAACACACACCAACTCATCGGAACTTCACCACACCCTCTCCCTGTCAAAACGTTGCCAAACTATGCACTTCAAGTGTTCCATTGACTCCACGGTTAAAATAATGTTACAAAAACAGTCGAAAAGATGACGAGCTAAGATAATGCTTACTGTCATGGAGGTTTGACCGCCAGCACATCCAACAAACCGCCACAACGAACCCAAATAAACAGCTGTGCTCCATGGCTTCTTCACTGAGACGTGACCTTTTTCCAGGTCTTTGGTAAATAAGATGAAACTGTGTAATTCCTAGCACATAGAGCCTTGATGAAACACATGGCTAGCCCCTCCAGTGTATTAAGCCATCCAAAAGCATAATGATCTGTATGAATGAATCAAATTAGGAGAGGAGTGAGGGGAGAGTAGAGAAGAGGCACTCGTTTTAGTCTCACCCTGGTTTCTATGCCAAGAACACATGTCCACGGTGTTTAAGCCACTTGTAAAAAGCCATTGTTCCAGATGCTTTTAGAAACAGGCTGTAATGAACGGGGAAATCAACACAACAATGGGTAACATGATTCCTATTCTGTCCTCAAATAAAATGGCTGCTAAGATGGCTGGCAGAGACCATAATGTTTCCAGCATTTCGATGCTTCATTCAAGGGGGGTCTGGAAACATTCAAGGCCTGCTTCCAGTCATCATACTTTCATAATCAATTACACACTTTATGGATGGTAATGCGGTTGTCTTTAGGCGTAGGGACGGAAGAAACGCATGGAGCTGGCTGGAGTTTGAGTGTGTGTGAAGCGATTTATTTTGGGGATTTCAGGCAAAATTGCCAATTTCCTTATAGCCATCATCTGCTCACAGATGGCTTACTTCCCTGCTTGAGACAGACAGCAGTGATGGGTCATCGGTTTTTGTGTTGTATTACAGGTCATCGGTTTTTGTGTTGTATTACAGGTCATTGGTTTTGTGTTGAATTACAGGTCATTGGGATCGGATCGTGTTGAATTACAGGTCATTGGAATCAGAATATGTAATGCAGGTCACTAGGATCGGATGGTGTTGTATTACAGGTCATTGGGATCGGAATATGTTGTATTGCAGGTCACTAGGATCGGATGGTGTT
>JACXGM010001189.1:0-35190 GCA_016801145.1 Umbra pygmaea
GCAAGGCAACTGAAAAGAACTTACTGTAGTAATGAAATCACCATATAGACTAATTTAAATGAACTTTGTAAAATATGTATTATTGAAAAATATATTAAATAAAAAATATATTAAAGAAGTACAAACATACATTTCTGATTCTGATTATCTTTGGGCCTGCAGAGAAGGCCTTGCAGGCCCTGACGGCCCACCACTGCTCAAAGACATAAAACACTGGATAATCAACTTAAACTCAACAGTAATAAAACAGAGATCATGTTGGTGGCTCCTATGGTTCTTCTTAACAGAGGGGGGATCTTGTGATGTCTACTGATGGCTGCTCCATCTACCCATCCTCTGGGTGAAATCTGGGTGTCACCTTTGACCCCACTCTATCATTTGAACCCCACATCAAGGCTGTCACTAAATCTGCCTTCTTCCACCTCTGGAACATATCCAGGCTCCGCCCTTCCTTCACTGACCAGGTAGCAGAGATGCTCATACACTCACGTCTGGACGACTGCAATGTAGACCTATCTGGGGTGTCAGACAAAGCCCTGGATAGGCTTCAGCATGTCCAGAACTCTGCTGCCAGGGTTCTCACATGCACCAAACCCTGGGAACACATCACCCCAACGCTGCACCACCTTCACTGGCTTTCTGTCAAGTCCTGCATCACCTACAAGCCTGGGCCCTTCTTACCTCTCTGAACTTCTCCTTATATACACACCCTCCTGTAGTCTTCGCTCCTCTGACTCTGGACTTCTTACCATTCCAAAAACTAGACTCTGTACCATGGGGGACCGGGCTTTCAGTGTTGCTGCCCCCAAACTATAAAAATCTCTCCCTTCAGCCTCATGCAACTCAGACTCCATCACCACCTTCAAAAACAGACTTAAAACCCACTTGTTCAGCTTGGCTTTTCCCTCAGAATATTTAGCTCCTCCCTCAGCTCTAGCTGTCCCTTATTACCTTTGGTATATTTGTACTGTTTATATTGTTTTAATTACTTGTCTCTCAGTGCTATTCAGTGTCCTTGGGTTTCTAGAAAAGGGCTTCAAATTGAATGTATTATTATAATTATTATTATTAATAGTCTATAAGTTCACCTAAGAGGCTTTTTACACTACGATTGATTTCTATAGATTTCAGCAACATTTTCTGAATCCGCTCGAGCCGATGTTGGGATGAGATGTAGTGTGTAAAATTGTAGTGTGTAAACTTGCGTGTCTCTGTTGCGTGCAAACAGCCAAGAGGAAATGTGTATTTTGCGGGACTTCTTCACATATAAGTCAATGGGCTGGGCTTATTTTGGAGCAAAATGCTCAGGCACACAGCACAAAACATCTTGAGTGACACAGCCACAAATGCGCGATTGCGGTCTGAAGACATGGCAGTGTAAATACAAACAGTATCGAAATGATCTTAAGCGTAATCGTAAATTTGTAAGACGGGTGAAGGTGGTTCATTGGGTAGGAGTCAGACTGGTAGTTGAAATGTTGCCAGTTCAATTCCCGACCGTGCCAAATGTCATTGTGTCCTTGGGCAAGGCACTTTACCTTAAGTTGCTCCAGGGGAATGTTCTACTCTAAGTGGGTGTCAGCTAAATGACTAAAATGTTAAATGTTTTAATAAATTGACATTTGACATTTAACTAAATTGACATTAACGCTTATGTTAATGAGTCCACCATCAAGAGAACACTGAACAATGGTGTACATTGCAGGGTTGCAAGGAAAAAGCCACTCCTCAGTTTGCGCCAAATCACGTTGACAAATTAGAAGGCCATTGGAAAAAGATGTGTAGACGGATGAGACCAAAATTTAACTTTTGGTTCAAACGAGATGCATTATATTTGGTGAAAGGAAAACACTACATTCCAGCATAAGAAACATGGTGGTAGTGGTATCATGGTTTAGGACTGTTTTGCTACATCTGGGGCAGGACAGTTTGCCATCATTTATGGAACAATGAATTCTGAATTCTACCAGCGAATACTAAAGGAAAATGTCAGGACATCTGTCCTTAAACTGAATCTCAAGAGAAGGTGGCTCATGCAGTAAGACAACGACCCTAAGCACACAAGTCGTTCTACCAAAGAATGGTTATAGAAGAATAAAGTAATTTTTTTGGAATGACCAAGTTAAAGTCCTGACCTTAATCCAATCAAAATGTTGTGGAAGGACCTGAAGCGAGCAGATCATGTGAGGAAACCCACCAACATCCCAGAGTTGAAGCTGTTCTGTACGGAGGAATGGGCAAAATTTCCTCAAAGCCGATGTGCAGGACTGATCTACAGTGACCGGAAATGTTTAGTTGCATTTATTATTGCATAAGTGGGTCACAGCAGACACTGAAAGCAAAGGTTCACAAACTTTTGCCAATCACAGATACGTTTTAATTGTTAATTTATGGAGAATCCATACCTGTAAATATGTCAACCTCCTGGGACATTTCTGATGCCCTGTAAATATTCAGTTATAAATAGTAAGGTAGAATGTAGTCACTGGAGACACATTTTTTATATCCCTAATTGATGGAGGCAATCTATAAAATACAATTTTCTTCAGGAAATAAATAGGTAATTTGTTTTTTATTATTACATATACGTGTTACTCATGTTTATTGTAATGTTATGATATATTGTTGCTGTGTTTATTTATTGTGAGTGTTTAAATACTTGTGATTTCATGACATTTTGGTAAACTTTCTGTAAAAACAAAACAATTAAATCCTTTTAAAAAATCCAGTTCCATCTCCTTTCACAGAAGCGCATTTGACTCTACCGTAGTTCAATCCGAGTGGAACGTCTGTCCTGGATTTCATAGCAACTCGTTCTGCTTGTTGGTTACATTGTATCAATCTCCAGTATTGGAGGATACGAACAACCAACAACATTGCGTACAGATACAACGAAAGCGAAGGAATTAACCTGGGGAGGAAATCTGTTCATTTTTGGATTTACTCTACGTGGGATCGTCGGGAACGAATAAATCTGTGAATGGTTTGAGATTGGACACTGAAATGCCCAGTCGAACCGGTATTTTAGATTTGGCACGGGATCCCAAAGTGTGATGATGGCAGGAGTCCAGTGAATTACTGGCCTCTCCTTTCCCCATCGTGTGGTTGGATTTCTTGGGGAGTGTGTTGGTGTCTGGCTATTGTTTTCACACGTCTTGTTGTCATTATCATCTCGTACTTTTACTCTTTCTATCTATGGAGTGTACGTAATCCATCGTTGGACTTGCGTTTTCACGCGGGGTAAGTGTGTGGCTGGGTATTCTGGTATTTGCGGTGTGACTGGGAGCTAGCTATACCCGGGGACTCATTGTTTGAGACATCTAACTAGCTAGCTAGCTAACATTAACTAGCTAGCAAAGAGTTTGTCATATAAAACCATGGCATTTACATGAATACAGTTAAATTAGACAGGAGTGAACCCAACATTTGATTTACAAGAAGCACAATTCTGGACCTGGGTACCAGCTCGTGCAACTAGAAAACAGTTAGCAAGGTAGCAGTTAGCAAAGCTAGTTAGCTTGACATGCTTATTTCACATGAGTGGAAAGGGTGCTAACAACACACTTTGGTAGGTTACAAGCTGTCGCTAGTTAGCTAGCCACATTGCCATTCTTTGCATTCATCTGCTTTCAGAAGAGGTTCACATTGTAGTTACCTGCTACATAAGTGACATGATGTCTGTTTGAACAGCAATGTCAGGGCTGAGATGAACACCTTATCCACGCTGTGACTATTTCATTGCTCAGCCACATGCATTACAGTGAATGCCTTGAGTGGACGGTGTGGGTTAACCTGAATGCCACTGCAATTTATCTGGACTGCACGTAGGCATGCTAACTTATCAATATTCATATGTTTTAAAACAACCATATGATGTTATTAGTATTTTACACTGTTTAATACCAACAATTACCAGAGGCTGTGTTTATTACTTTTGCACATTGTAGTAGCTTTTAAATATATATATATTTAAGGTGTAGTAAAAGTTGATTAGATATTAGAGTTATAATGACGGATGAGTCAGTGTCAATATTTTTTTTCTTGTATTTGAGTCACGAGATGAGTAATTGTCAATAAGGGCGTTCGATAGCCTAGGGGTTAACAGCACTGGGCCAGTAACCCAAAGGTTGCTGATTTAAATCCCTAAGTGAAAGTTGAATTATGTACTAGGGCACCATAGTGCCCTTGAGCAAGGTGCTTATCCCTAATCAAGTACATTAGTCAAAATAAGGTCTGCCAAATGACTAAAAGGTAATGGTTTGATAAATACACATTTGGGGAATGTATGCCTTCAATGTTTGACCATAACCAAATTGGCCTTATACACTACTGGGTTACTTGACCATCTATAAACGATAGTTGTGTGTGTCGCACCTTGATTTTAGCTGCCTAGAGTGTAGCTAAAAAGCAAACCATTGTAAAGGCTACTGATCCAATTCCCATGGGTCAATCATTTTATAGATGTCATTTCATACAGGTTTGGTTGGAGTTCTTAAAGATATTTATCAGCTTTTAGGAATTTTCTGTTTCCAAAATTGAATTGTTTGTGTTTTATAAATGTGCAAGGATATTTTTATATTTGGCCTCAGCTATAGTTTCATTACATTGTGACTCTTGTCATCCTATTGGCACCCCATCAACTAGATAGGATTTGCATCTTAAAAGGTAGCTGGCAATTAAGAGCAATTACCTGAACAAAGCCAATTAGCGTAGGTCTGTTAGATTTGATATTAGGCTAAATCTAGTGTTTGAATGTTTTGAGAAGTGCATTATCTGTTTCTTTTAGAGTTTTATCCTTAGCTTGATTCCAATGTGCTTTCCTTACTAATGTTTAGCCAAATGTTATTTTTTCTTTGACACACTACTGCTTGTCTTTGGCTTAATTTCCACTTGCTATTTAAGTTTATTAACAAAAGCTTTCTGTCCATTGTGCTTTACATTTATTGACAGGTATTGAGCAGTGTAGCTTTTTTACTGTACATCAGCATTTCTTATAAATCAGATTCCCATCGACCAACACACAGCACTAGCCTCCAATAATAGCTGTGGGCCAACCACTTCAAAGTTTAGATATACCACAGGGTGAAGATCATAGAAATAGAATGGATAGAAAGCCATTGAAATGCTTGGCGTGGTCTTTCGATTTAGTACACAACAAAATGGCGATTGTTGTTCATTGTCACGGTGATAACACGCAAATCGGTTTAATGCGGAATTAGGCCGCTAGATCTTTGCAATGGAATGGTACACAAAAATGGCTGCCGCTCTGTCCATTCCATTACATTGATTTGAATTGGAATGGCCTTTCTATTCCATTCCATTTCTATGGTGAAGATCTTTTTAAAAACGCCAAGGGACATGCTGTGTGCACGAATTGTCAGTCGCAGCGGTTATTTTCATCCAGATTTGAACTTGGTTACTTCATAGATTCTTCTATTCCAGACTATTGCATCTTTATTTGCATTTCTTTAACTCGTGGGTGTTCGATCTGTTCCATGGAGGGCCTAGTGTATGCAGGAATTTGCTCTTACCTTGTACCTGACTGAGTGATTAGGTCACTAATTGGTTAGGAGCTCCACTCACCTTGAAGCTTAGGTCTTAATTGGGCACTAATTGAAAGGAAATACCAAAAACCAGCATACACTTGGCCCTGTGCGGAGTCGGTGTGACAACTGTGCTTTAACTGTTAGCGGCTCAATATAATTGAATAGCAGAGAGGCTTGCGCATGTTTTACTGGTACATTTCCCAATTTTTAAGCTTGCTGTGCTGTGCCACGCTCGTAAGGACTGGTCATGGTTGTGTTTCCACTCCCATGTAATTGGAGAATGGGTTACATATTTCAAGGGTGTGTGAATGAAAGTACAACATAGGGTATTCTCTCTGCAAATGTTTGAGGGGAGTGATTTGATCAAACCTTAATCTCCCTACACTTACTTCACAACTTCTATATAGTCAAAATGTACTATCAACATTTGGCTTTTTTTTGCTACACATTACCCCATTAATATTATTCACTTAGCATGGACTCAATTGTTAACATAGGAATGTATCAATGGAATTAAAATGGACAGTCTAACAACTGTACAACACCATAAAGACAGCAGTTTACAGACAATATAAATGGATCAATAGGTAGAACAACAACTACACCACATTAAAAATTAGTGGAACATCCTTCTTAAGTAGTTTTCTTTTAATTGGGCTCACCTGGAAAAATAAATTCACAGGTGTCTAAGATTGATTTCAGTGATCCAAAGAGCCCTGAGACACAGTACCATCCATGAGTTTGAAAAACCAAATATAATAATGTTTGACACTTAATTCCTTTTTGCATAATACTTGGGAATGCAGTGTACATAATATAAGGCTGTTTCACACAACTGTTTGAATAGAGCGTGTGGCCTTGTGCCCATTGACAAACACTGTGGAAGGACAACTCTTTGATTTTTTTCATTGCAATTCCTGTTCAAATGGCAAAAAAAATGTACATGTAATTAAAATCATTTTACTGATTCCTACATTAGTTATTTGTATAAAAAAGAACATAAGGGAAAATATAACATTTAGAATCCTCAAGGAAACTGTCAATTTAGTTTTGTACTGTAGTCCCTCAGTGGACTGGCTTTGAGTCAAACACTGTGCTGAACCTAAAGTCTGAAGAGGTTTTCTCTACATTGTTCACTAGATTAACAACTAGTCTTTCTACTTGCCCAATTCTTTTATTGGGACGTGACTGCGGATCTGCCAACCATCCGATACATCCTGAAGCTTCTGGCATTTGTGAATAAATCTAACCAATTGTTTATTCTCGATACATAGTCTTTGCAATACTAGTATATGTAATAATATGAGCAATGTAGATACGCCTATCAGAATGTAAAATAGCATGAATAAACACTTTAAGAAAATATCATTACATTTTACTGAACCTCCCAATGCAGCGTTGATGTCGTTTTTAAATTATATATTTTACATTGAGTCTACATTTTAATAGCTAATTTTACTAATCGCAGTTAGAACGGTTGAAAGTGATCTGAGCATGTGCACAGCCTTTGGGAAGCTCCCAAAAATATTCAGTCACAATATTATTGTTGTGGCCTTAGCAGATAACTGGATAAGGAGGGCAATTTTTTGCTGAAGACTGCTCCTGCCAAATGATAAAGCATGGTAGTGTGTTTTCCTGCTAATCGCTCTAGGCCTAAATGACCAGTACTCTGCTAACAGCATTATCTTCCTACTCACAGTTGGAACTCTTAATTCATTTAGTGGCGGTGGCCAGAGCAGGTGCTCTTTTTATTAATTTCTGTCTTTTTAGTTTTTATCAGTCTACTGTAACTACGGACAACATGTCTTATGTGGTTGGACAAGGCTCTCTGTGCACATGATGTGAATAAAAGATTGTCCAAATATTTCTATTTTCGTATGAAAAAAATCAAAAGACTAAAATGGGAAACTAAAATGATTTTGTTTAATTTTAGTCTTTTTATTCTTTCTTTGAGATCATGTAAATTCACTTAACTTCTTACATCCCATCATCTACAGAATCCAAATGCAGTGACCAAATACATTACAAGTTTTGTCTAGAGTCTTTGGATACTGATAAAAAGTCAAACTAAGTAAGACTAATATGGCTGCCAAAATCAACCCTGCTTGGGACTCTGGGTGCACTGTAGCGTGTTACAGACCTCACAGCTCACGTGCCATAGCTTGGGGTCACAGTTGACTAGTTTAAGACTTATTTGGTTCAGGATTAGGGAGTTCATGGGGAATAATATAAAATGTGTTCATAAATGTTGGTACTCTCTGAGTGTATAAAATAATTTTGTGAGTTCATATTGATCTCTCTTAAACTATCTGTCAAGTGACCCTACAGTGGATGTGTGTGGTGTTGCAAAAGTACAGACTCTGCTTTTATTTGATGGTAACCCCCACACCGATTTTGGGAGGGTGGTCCATGGACTGTTTTGTTTGTCATATTGTATTTAAAGCAGACTGTTGATCTAGCTAGATAGTGGCTGTTGCGCCTATCTACAAGACATAGGGCCTTTTTACACAACCTAATTTTTGAAAGTCTAGATAGCATTAACATATTTGTAAATGCAGCTTTCTGTTTATACTGAAACTGTCAGCTCGCTGATACATATAATACAGATGCAGGTGCAGCAATTTGGCCCAGTGTTTTGACCTGGAAAGAATTCTCTCTTGTTTACTTGGAAACAACAATATATATATATATATATATATGTATGTGTATATGTATGTGTATATGTGTATATGTGTATATGTATGTGTATATGTGTATGTGTATGTGTATGTATATATGTATGTGTATTTGTATGTATGTATATATGTATGTGTATTTGTATGTATGTATATATGTATGTGTATTTGTATGTATGTATATATGTATGTGTATTTGTATGTATGTATATATGTATGTGTATTTGTATGTATGTATATATGTATGTGTATTTGTATGTATGTATATATGTATGTGTATTTGAATGTATGTATATATGTATGTGTATTTGAATGTATGTATATATGTATGTGTATTTGTATGTATATATATATGTGTATTTGTATGTATATACATACAAATACAATCTCATATTTCACAAAAATAGTTCACCGAAACGTGTTTCTGAAAACATTTTAAGCAAGAAATAGGCCATACAGTTTACTGAATCTGTCTTCATTTCAGATTGACAAAGGTCAGTTTAAAAGATTTTTGTCAAATTTTGAGAGGCGACGAGTGGTGCCAACCACTCCTCAACGGTGGAGTGTAGAATGCTGCAGGTCACGTCACATGTATTTTTGTAAGGGCTACACTGAAGTTGGCTGTTCAATGAAGTTATTTCAATTGTAGTTCTGTAATTTTTCCATCTTCACATCTTAAAAAGGCACATAAGTTCTTGTAAATTGCAATACCTACTAATTTTTTTACCAAAAAAATTAAAAGCTTGTTGAAATCATCAACGTCTTCCCTCTTACTGTATCAATCTCACCTAGCTTTCCTCAGAGATGGTCCCAATGTGCTTAAAGTCTAGTTTAATTCTGTTAATGCATGATTACATGATAACTATTTTTTAATGGGGCGCAGATGGCTCAGTGGGTAGGGAGTCAGACTTGTAGTCAGAAGGTTGCCAGTTCGATTCCGTTCGATGAGCCAAAAAAATGTCGTTGTGTCCTTGGGCAAGACACTTTACCCTAATTGCAATTACCCTAATTGCTCCCAGCAACGCTGTAAATAAGAAATTGTTCTTAGTCAACTTACCTGGTTAAAGGTTAAAAAAAAACTATTTTTAAAACTGTATCCTAAATTGTGGATAATTAAGATATGTATTATCTGCTGAAGTGCATTTCTGGAGTGTTATATTAAAAGAAAAAATAACAACAAGAACCGAAAACCGTGATACATACCGAACCGTGGGTTTTGTGAACCGTACCTCTACTAGAAACACACCCTGGCTTCTCTTTAGCCACAACCCCAGATGTTTTAGATGATGCAGTTCGACAGATGGTGCAGTTCAGCTAGGCAGGCTGCACACAGTTTCCTCGTGGTTTGCT
Source organism: Umbra pygmaea (assembly GCA_016801145.1). Classification (NCBI taxonomy): domain Eukaryota; kingdom Metazoa; phylum Chordata; class Actinopteri; order Esociformes; family Umbridae; genus Umbra; species Umbra pygmaea. The sequence goes on from JACXGM010001189.1 coordinate 9,572, forward strand.
CTCTAATTGTAACACTAGAGGACATGCGTCCTCCCAAAAAATTATCGACCATAATCACAGCAAGCAAAAATGCAGAATATGAATTTTCAAAATATTTATTAATCAGACCTAATTAATTAGCCAATCCGATTTAATCGGTCAACCTCTAATTTTTAGATTTCACTTGGTTCGCTGACAAGTATAAATTATTTTTTGGGGAGTGGAAGCTATGTTTAGTTTTTCACTTATTACCTGTCAGTTGAAATAAGTATATCTTACACTTCACAGCAAATTAGGTAATTTGTTTTTCAGTTATCACTTGAAATACCAAGCAGATTTTCAAATATATATTGCCAGCATTTACTGAGATATAGTTTGTCTATTTTTATATTTTTCCAAACTTCCAGTTGTACCACCACAGGGGTAATGCAACAAACAAGATGATATTTCTGAACACATGCGGTACACCAATCTCTCCGCATCGCAAGACTACAATGCATAATTGCGGACTGCTCCATTGACAATGAATGAATGTGGATGAATGACTTCTGGTGCAATGCATTCAATGTGTCTAGTAGATGTTCCACCTAATCTGAGTTTAGACCTATCTAGTCATGGGGGTATCTGTTGAGCGTGTCCCAGATTACCTCCAGACAATTCAGATTTTCATCTGTTTAGACCATAGAAAATGTATCTTTGAAGGACCACAATGGAAATATGTCTTCAGTCTTTATTGAGTCATCCCTGACTTTATGTATTTTATTGTATCCCAGAGTACTGTTTCATATTTTATATTTAAGTGGTCAAATAAAATCAGTCAATCAATCTGCAACGCAGAATGTATGTAATTTTCATAGATCTAGACTGAATCTATAGTAGTGTAAAACGGCTGTAGCCTCAAAGTAAGTTTTGGTTTACCATTTAGTTATTCTTTGCCAGCCAAAGTATTCTTAGCCAATTACACCATAAAACACAAACAATGAATGAGGAAGTACAATGATATTTTGCTCAACAAAGAGGTTTTTTACACTACGATAGATTTCAGCAGCATTTTTGAGTGCTCATGCCAGGTTCGGGATGAGAGACAATTGTACTGTGTAAAGTTGCAGTTCACTCTCTTGAATTCCAGTATAAATACAAACCATATGGAAATTATTTTGTCTTTGCTCGAGCAGATTCCAATGTTGCTGAAATTTATCCGTTTGTAATCATGGCCTCAGCCAATAGATGTAGAACCCTGTATTATCTCCCAATTCTGCCATTTTAAGCGCAAGTGGTTACCATTGTTACGAAACAAACCAGCTTTCACCTTTCACAATCTCCTTGTAGTAGCTCCAACTGGGTGCCAGTGGAGTGTGTGTAGAAGTGGGGTGACGTGGGAGAACTTGGGAAGGTTGAACACCAGGCGGGCCGCTGCATTCTGAATGAGTTGTAGCGGTTTTCGTGGCACACGGGAGTCCTTTCAAGCGTGATTTCCAGTAGTAGTACTGTACAAGTGTCCAGCTACTATCTATCGTATCAACTTATTTACACTACCAAGCTCTTATATAGGCACGTTTTGCATAAATGCAATCTAACACTATCTGGCAGGTTATTTCAAGCAATATGTCACCCCGTCTGTGTGGTGTGCACATGTATATCTCTGTTTAGACTGCTGATAACCATCTTGTGGGTTGACTAAATAACTTTGAACTTCCCCAAATCTCTGTAAACTACCTAGCACATACAGTACCTAGCAAAAGTCTTAGGCCACATGAGAAATGTGTTTTAAAGCTATTTATCTGCGAAGTGTTTACTTACATCGTTTCATCAAGATCTATATTCCAACATGTTTTGGCTTGTAATGTCTCCCAGCTTCATAAAAGCAGTGCATCATTAATGAATCCACATGGCTTTCGTTCATGAATTGTTCCTTCGCATACACAATAGTTTACATATACAATCCCATTTTAATTGTATTACTTAAAGGTTCATACCTGAGACTCTTCAGACTGTAAAGCAGATATTCCTGCATCAGTTGACATGAAGGCATGTGAAACACCTTGGCTGTTCGTGAACCGACTCTTGCCGCAATGTAGTCACTGAAAACAGATGTGTCTGATGAGACCGTAGTGAAATTCAGCTGAGACTGATTGATTTAGAAATCGTATTGTTGTTCCTCAGTTATGCTCCCCGGGCTACCAGCCTAACTTATTCAGTTGGATTGTTTCTTCGACAGGTGTCGGGGCTGTTGACATCCTGTTAAAATGAGTTGCTTGTCTTAAATATTAAATACGTTCAACATGCTATGGCTTCTGAAATGTGTTTGTACATATTGTGAAGCCCTTCCAAATGGCACTATATAATCTGCATAATGTGTTTCACTCGGTATTGTCTTTGTTTATATTGAGATTACTTTTTAAGATACAGTAATGTCTAATATGTTTTTTTGTGATAGATGCAATTATAAAAGATCTAGGAGCATTTTCCTGAAGGAGCAGTGGGCCAGATTCAAACTCAATCTGCAAGCAGAACATGAACAGGAGGCACCGACTTCCTGGTTTTTCTCTGGATTACGCTCTCAAAATCACATGTGATTTCAGTCCACGACAATCCGTAACGACTCAAAGTGTGACTGCAGTCGCTAGATGATCTCAGTCTTGTATGTTTTGTGGTGTTTTCAAGTTTGACCAGGGGGTTGTTTAGTCGCACAATCTTTTATATATATTTTCTATCCGTCTTCAGTGTCGCCTTTAAGAATGTGTGCTGTGATTGGTCAGAAAGCAGCACAACTATCCTTGTCTGGGAACACAATGTAAACACTCATTCCAAATTCAATCACCCCTATTGTGATGGGTATTAACCCCCGCCACCCCCATTTTGTCTGTCATTGGGAAAGACTAGAATAAAACTAGCACAAGTTTAGTGACAGGGCAAAATAGTACAATGTTTGAGGCAAAATACCAGGCAAATGTGCAACACTACCGATGATACTGCAAGCTTTATATAACATCAAGATACTTCAAACTGCTGGTGTGAACTAGTTTCAACGTGACTCAAACTTAATATTAATCCCTTATTTGATTACAATCAGATTATTTTCTTCCATTATGACAAGGCAAAAACCTAATGAATCCAGATATATCAAAGCACCTTTCAAATTCTAATAATTGGATAAATATCTGGTATCTGGTTGTAATGTGTTTGGTCATATCCAAAACATATTGCCTGAAGTTTATTTTTTGTCAGTATTGATCCAACAGGTTGTTAACCAACATTATCACTTGTCTACAAACAACTGTAACGATGTCATTGACACAATCAGAAACTTCAATCCAACCAAATAAATATATTTGTGAAAAGCTACTTGAATAATTATACTGTCCAGATTTTAATTATGTTGATTTGGATATTTTGTTGTTTATCATTGAAGTTTTTATTATTTTAAAAATATCAGCTGGTAGCATAGCTAACATGAAGAAATCATTTGTTGCAGCAAAAGTAGTTTTTTGCTGTAATGCAGTTTGGTGACATTGCTAGGGCAATTTTAGGGGGGCTATATCCACCGTAAATTGTTTTTTATCCCCCCGCCAAAAAGTACATTATAATAGTCAGTGCTAGAAGCTAATATTTGGTACTATTGGAAAGAGGAGGTTCTGCTGCAAATAATGAGATCACATCTCAAATTTGGTTGTTTTTTGTTTACTTAAAACCTTACAGACCAGAAGAAGGAAGTGAAAATTACAAAATAACTCATCTGCAATGAGGTAGGACATCATCCTGCACAAAAAACAATTGTTTTGACAGGGGAAATGGCTGAAAAAAGGTGAAATATGTACAACATTTTGATATTGACCTGCTGTGTGTATGTCCCCCAAACATTGTTACACTGGTTCAGGAGCCCTGGGTTCTTGCCAATATGGATTTTACAGCTGCCTTATTCCTCATGATTTACATGCCTTTACACTTAATACACCAAAAATAAGTATTTTTGTATTTTTTTGGGATATAATGTCACATAATACATGAAAATCAGTGTCTCCAGAATGTAGGATTTCATTTATTCATGTTGTGGCCTTGAGTTTTTTTAACCAAAACTATAAGGCACTTCACTGTATGCCCCCTTCAGAGGTCAAAATGTCAACTCCCTTAGACCTTTTTAATTTAAGTTTTCTCTGTAATTTTTTGGACAATTCACTATACTCATCGTGTGGCGGGCGCTAGGACCTGGGGAAGGCTGGTCTAATGTAAATACGGCATTTAGTTCATAAGTTGTAGCCTACATGGTGACTAGAATGAAAACTGTCATTTTACGCATAGTGACAGACCTTCTGTGATTCTTGACATGATTGAAGTGAAGATAGCTTGTGCAATATGTGCATTTGTGGTATGTTAGGATATAGTATTTACATTACAAATATTTAAGTCATTTACAATATTTACTCTTTCATTAGTCCATAAGTCAGCGATCAATGTAACATTATTTGATTGTTAACTAATGGTTAACTTTAGGTTTAACCTACGTGAGTTAAAGATACGCCACTGGCAGTGAGACTGAAGGGTACTTGAAACAGGTATTACATTATTGACATATCAAACAAAACGATCATCATAGTGGCCATATGCTTTTTTCTAAACAGTTCGTCTTTGTTAAATGATACAATTAGAGATGATCATAATGCAATTATATGTCCATTAATTCCTGGAGCATCTGAATTGTATCTATGGATATAAGAAAGTTCCCAAAGAGGTGGTGTCTGCAGCTCTGCTGAAGGTCAATCAGGTTAGAAACAAGGATTTTACAAGTTCAAACAGACAAAGATTGTATGGATTGGTCACTCATTAAGCCTTGATTTGTTTTAAATTTGAGTTTAATAACAACTTGTCAAAACAGGCAAGAATGACCGAAAGAAGCTGCAGGCTGAGAGAGCTGGTCTGATGGAGGCTAGTTATCAACTACACGGAACAAATAAAGGAACTGGGAGATGTTTAAGGTTTCAGTTAAAATTAGGCTGTTTTTGATGACAGGCCTAACATGTTCAGTTAGTGATTTAGCAAGTCTGAAGTAGGCTTTGGGGTTTTTAATGTTTATTTTATTAAATGTTTGGACTTATCTTGAAGGGTTTTGCAAAATGAGCGGCTAAGAGAGAGTGAACATTTTAGGGCCATTAAAAACCCCTGGGGGAGCATGCCCCTAGACCCCCCTAGGAAAGGCTTAGCTCCTTATCCATAAATCTCTAGTGATATCCCTGATTCAGTTGATGGTTGACAAACCTATATTATGGTTGACATAGTGACTCAATATATCATGTCCAGGGCAGTGGTTTCCAACCACTGGGTTAGGACTGCTGGTGGTACAGGAATCTAATACGTTTTGGAACCACTGGCCTAAAATGTTTCTATTGAGATGTGTGATTGAAAGTGTAATCACCCAAAAAATCTGGAATCACAGCATTTAGAAAGAGATTACAAACCAATTTACCAAAAATAAAACAGGTTTCACAATATCATAAGCATCAAGGAAATGCGAAGAAACATGTATGCTTTTGTCTCCCCACTTCACAAGCAGCCCTTATTATTAGCAGAATCTGATTGGGCAAAATAAATTAGTTACAAGTGTGATCATTGTGTTTTATAGCTGAAAATATCCACAGATCTAGTTTTGTCACATGAAAAACAAATGAGATATTTAAAAGCTGATCTTTGATAACTGTTTACAATCATGTTTTGCACTCTACTGAAAATTTACCATACTGTGGTTTAGGCATACAGTCACACACCTAGCTAAAACTATTAATAATTTCAATACATTTAGAGGATTTCCTGCAAATTATTTGACTGAAAAATGTTTGTAGGATCTCATTTTTTCACATTCGGACAGGAACAGCAGTATTTTCCAATAAGCAAGTTGGGCTTATGTCCTATAATCGTATTAGGAATATTTCTGAGTGAGCAGCCCAGAACAGTTCATCTGGAGACCTAAATCAACTAACTCAGCTATCTTCTGAATCTAGGCGCTTAGCCTTTCATCGTAGATTTGTCCACCAGATTTGGGAGTTCAAAGGGGGACATGTGTTCGGCATAGAAAAGGAGATTGACAACATATTAGATATCAGAATTAAAGTCATACTAGTAACTAGTCAGTAAATAACATGAAATGAAGCCATCCAGTCTGTTTCAAAGGGGTGGAATACATCAGTAAACCAATTAAACATTGAACATGTACACTTGATATGTTCAGCTCTTTTTGATGAAATCGCTATTTTGTCTTGGGGCCATTTGAGTTTTAAACTGGAACATGCTTAGAGACAACATTGAGTTTTAGATTTTGTTCCAAAATCCATGATATTAATTTGAGTGTTTTGTGATCTTTTATTTTATTTTAATCTCACATCTCCAACATCCTAGTCTGTAGTGCCTGTCAGCTATTCTATTCTCCCACCCGCAATTCCTTCTAGCATATCCACATGCTACCCAATGACTACAGTATATGTAAACTCAAAAAAAGAAATGTCCCTTTTTTAGGACATTATATTTGAAAGAATTTGTAAAAATTCTAATGACGTCACAGATCATTATAGGGTTCAAACGATGCTCTCCATGCTTGTTCAAAAAAACAAAACAATTAATGAACATGCACCTTTGGAATGGTCGTTAAGACACCAACCGCTTACAGATGGTGGAAAATGAAACTTAGAACAATAAAGAGACTGGGGTGTCACAATACCAAAAATTCTGTAGTCTGTGCCAATACCAGTAAAATAACACGATTCTCAATGCCGATTTTGATACCACGGTAAAAAAGAATTTGCTAAGATTTCATGTACTTGAACTTGAAACATGACCTACTTGAAAAATATAAAACTGTCATAAGACAACATGTGCAATATAGCATAGAATAACATAATAAAGTGCAAATAATGCTCTATTGTGCAACAAATACTGTCCCCAGACACATTCCAGACATCTTTTCAAAAGGTACTGGGCAAAAACAACAACAGTGGATATAGCAGTGCAGCCGTTCAGCTAACAAGATTAACATGTTTTTTTCACAACATTGCACACCTTTTCTTGGCTAGTTCAAGGTTTTTAGAGAGGAAAACTAACATGTCAACATGGTCTTGGGTAAGTCGCGAATGATTGTGTGTAATGTATTGGGCATTGGTCCCATGTGTATGGCTGTATTGGATAATAAAACCCTTGATTCATATGTTCTTATCGGTTTAAAATCTGATGGATTTTTTTGAACAGGGAGTTGGAAGCGGGTCTTGCTCCGTCTGCTCCATGCATCGACTCGGTATTAGTACCTCCGGGAATGGTGCATCCATTTCAAGTGTGAAAATTAAAAAAGTATATTATCCTCCGCCGAACGAAGCAGACAGCAGACTACCTAGCTAGTGAATTTTTGCAACTGGAGGCGAAGCCCTTTTTAAAGCCCTTTTCGACGGCTATCTTCAGTTATCCTCCCCTGACAAAGCTAGCTAGCTATTGCTAATACTGGCATCTTCGCTAACGGTGCCTACGGTGCTACAACAAATGGGCATCGTCTGTGTTTTGTCAAACGTTTCGGTAGTATCTGTTCTTGTGACATGCCTAAAAGAGACCTTTTGAAAAACACCAAACTAAAGATGCCCAGGGTCCCTGCTCAACTCTTTGAAAGTGCCTTAGGCATGCTACAAGGAGGCATGAAGACTGCAGATGTGGCCAGGACAATGAATAGCAATGTCCGTACTGTGAGATGCCTAAGACAGCGCTACAGGGAGACAGGAAAAACAGCTCATCGTCCTCGCAGTGGCAGACCACGTAATGATCCTGTGCAGGTGTTGTTACACATCCGAACATCCCACATGTGGGACAGGTACAGGATGACAACAACAACTGCCAGAGTTATGCCAGTAATGCACAATCCATCCATCAGTGCTCAGATTCTCCACAATAGGCTGAGAGAGGCTGGACTGACGGCCCGTAGGCCTCTTGTAAGGCAGGTCCTCACCAGACATCACCGGCAACAATGTCGCCTATGGGCACAAACCCACCTTTGCTGGACCAGACAGGACTGACGAGACATGTTCTTCACTGACAAGTCACAGTTTTGTCACACCAGAGGTGGAGTTTGGACTCGTGTGTATTGTCAAAGGAATGATCGTTACACATATGCATGTATTCTGGAGCCGGATCGAGGTGGAGGATCCGTCATGGTGTGGGGGATGTCAGAGTCATCGGACTGAGCTTGTTGTCATTGCAGGGAATCTCAATGCTACGCTTTACAGGGAAGACATCCTCCTCTCTCATGTGGTACTCTTCCTGCAGACTCATCCTGACATGACCCTCCAGCATGACAATTCTATTAGCCATACTGCTCTTTCTGTGCGTGATTTCCTGCACTACAGGAATGTCAGTGTTCTGCCATGGCCAGGTAAGAGCCTGGATCTCAATACCATTGATTATATCTGGGACCTGTTGGATCAGAGGGTGAGAGCTAGGGTCATTCCTCACAGAAATGTTTGGGAATTTGTAGGAATTTGCTGGTGCAGTATATGAGGAGGAGATTCAGTGCAGTATTTCATGCAGCTGGTGATCACACCAGGTACTGTTACATTGGACCCCCTTTTGTCCAGGGACACATTCATTAAGTTTCTGTGAGTCACATGCGTGGAACTTGTTCAGTTCATGTCTTGGTCGTTGTATTTTTTGTTCACACAAATATTTACACGTTCAATTTGCTGAATATAACAGCAGTTGTAAGTGAAAGGATGCTTATTTTTTTGCTAAGTTTATAAAGTCACATTCTCAAGCCTAATGCTGTAACATAGTTTCAGCATGCATTACCCAATAGGCTACATTGTTTTACCACCCTTATGAGCTTAAACCTTTCCTCATAAACAAATGTACTCCTAAATATTTGTCATGTTATTTTTAATAACGTTCTAAACATGCCTAAGAGACATTGAGGCTTTTTACGCTATGATTCGAGATTTCGATGGATTCCAGCAACATTTACGAATCCACTCGAGCCTAGCTCGGGACAAGACACAATTGTAGTGTGTAAACTTGCGGGTCTCTCTCGAATTCCACGCAACCTCTGGAGGTAGTGCACTAGAGGAAAGATCCCACCTTGGGCTTTGCAAACAGCCCAGGACAAATGTGTATTGTGGGGGACTTCATGTGTAAATCAATGGGCTGGGCTGGTTTCTGAGTGAAGTGCTCAAAACGTCTTGAATGATACACCAACAAACATGTGCTTACGATCTGGAGACATGGCAGTGTAAAGACAAACAGAAATTATTTTGTCTCTGCTCGAGCAGATTCGAGAAGCTATCGGTTTGCTAACGCAGGCATTATCAGTTGGATTTGCAGTTCACTTTGTCGAAACTACGTGAAGAAGTCATTGTGTGGAGCAATTTCAATGGCTTTTGTTTGTTTTGTTCATTGCAAACAGCTGACAGTCAGTACATTTTGACAAATCTGATTTGCAATGGGGGTTGAATAATTTTGATTGCATCTGTAAATCAGTGAATTCTAACAATGATAGACATTTGCAACATTGGTGATGTCTTGGGTATATATTTTAATATATTTAATGCCACCTTGATGAATTTATATAATTTTGACCTGTAGTGCATGTCTCATTCTAATAACAACATGATACTTGAAGCTATTGTACTGTGATGTTTGGTAGAATCCATGCTCTGATAACTATGATACACAATGTCTGGGAAATACCCACACCCATTCATCCCACAAAAGTAAGCAAATTAAACTTCTAGACTGATGAATGTGTTTTCAGTAAATAACCAATTTCTTTAACATCCATAGACTGTTCGATCATTTTTGTGTGTCTGGGCGCTTCTGAGATGTTTCCACAGGGCCACTGTAGGTTTGTGAGTTCGATTCCCACAGGGGGGCCTCGTATGAAAATGTAAGCACTCAATACTGTTAAGTAGGTTTGAATAAGAGCGTCCGCTATACGACTTTAATTCAAGAATCCTACATAGATTGCTAGTTAACAAGAGAAGTCCTCTCCGGGAAGGTTTACCACGCTAAGCCTTACTTTGCATGAAAGCTTTTGCTCTAGCGTAGCTATAACGGTACCTTCTAGGCTGATCCAGGGACTACACACGTACATACGTTTGCAAGAGCGGATTCTTGTTTGCAAGGCGTGGACACTAAACAGCTCAGCTCCTAGAGGGTGGGTTGTCTCAGTTTTGTTGGGTGTGCTAGCTCTGGGAAAGATTTGACACATGGAATGGCTGGGGGTCCCCCAGGGGAGGTTTGAGAACACTGCACTAGGGGTTCGCTATATTAGGGCTGGTTAGCCATTAATTGCATTGCAAATAGGAAAATTTGATTTTATGATTTGTTTTTTTAAACACTTGGGAGTTCTTCAGTTTCAGTCCAGATAATAAAGGTGATCAGTTAGGCTTGAACCAAGTCAGTTGCAGAAAATGCTGGATGCTTTTTCAAACACAAAATCACCATTTAGAGGGAATTAATTTAGACATGTTATTTACAAGACTTGTTATGTAAGTGTAGGCTAATACATTGTTCTTAGCGCTTGTAGATGAAGTTGTTTGTCTGAACCTGACATGCCGTGTCAATTTGTGTCTCCAGATTGAAATAACTGTTTGCCTTCTGTTCTGAGAGCTTATCCTAGATCTGTCGATTCTACATCTGCTTAAGAGCAGGGCCGGTTCTACACAGGGGCCTACAGGGGCCAGTTCCCCTGTAAAAATGGCACTGGCCCCCCCTGTGGCCCCCTTGTGCTGACTGAATAATAAAAAGAAAATGAAATATATTGATCAAGTTATTAGGATTTTATGCGCTAGCGCCAAACACTGGCCCCACCTTGGCCCCCCCAGTAAGATTTGTGTAGAACCACCACTGCTACGATGAAACACGATTCTGCAACATCACAGTTTTAGAGTCGTGGTTCAGTCAGACGAGGTCCTATTGAGCAGGTCAGTAGCGGCGTTCCGTCTAGCCTGAACCGTTTGTCTCCCGGAGACTGTGTGGTATTGGGCTGAATGTGAACGCGGAAGCTTTGTCATCTTTGTGCTCATTGTTTTCAGGGCCTTTTGTTGTGCAATAAACATGATGTGATCTGATCACACTTCAGACATCTTTTTTTGTAAGAAACCACTGAGACTTCAGGAAAGAATAGAAAGTCTCTGTGTAGTCTAAATATCCAGTCCTTCATACTAGGATAGGATTGTTTGATTAAGCAGATTTTTGGCCCTTTACTTACTGAGGTGTAGCTTAGTGAGGAATTAATAACCTGTATTGCACTGGGGTTTTATTCAAGTCTTATTTGGTGTATGATGCATCAACTAGGTCACTTGGTAACACAGTATCTGGTTTTCAAGCCAGGCACTGAATGGGAGGTTTCCGTCTATTAAAATATATTCTCGTGATTATAGACTTGAGTATAGTGTTGGCAGACATTTTGACACAAGGAAATGTTTGCATTACGACTTCTATTTATGGTGTTGAATTTTAATGAAGTCTATTTGGAACAAATCCATCAGTGGGACTGTTCATACAGACATTAATGTCAGATTGTTAGTAACAGATGAATGCATTTGTTCATTATAGATCTGTGATGAAACATAGAATTAGATGAAAATACATCAATTTTTACAGATTGGTATCCCATGAGCAAGCATTTGTATTTTTCCCGTTCTTTTTATATGCATTGTGATTCTCAAATTTGTAATTATATTGCGTTTTACTACTATTATTGTGGTTTGATGTTTAAAATTTTAATCTTAAACAAAATGTGTACTGCTTTGGGAAAAGTAATTGAAATTAATGGTAAAGAACTTGGTAGAATCATTTGCTCCCTGTAATATCAAGCTAAACACTATTAGGGATAATACCGGTACTTGAGTTTTGTTGTAGACACATCCAAATAACATGCAGATAATATTGTGATAATTTAATGACAACATTGTATCATTATAGTAGACATCGAAGTCTGTTTTTTTTCTCTGTCCTAGCATTTCTGTAACTCCACAAAATGCAGGAATGAAGCTGACGTAAGATTCAAACCAGTATGAATAATCGAGAGGTTGCTGTTATAAGCAGCTAGTTTTTCTTAAGATCTTGTAGTAATTTAAATATTTAAAAGAATATAGGGTAATACTAACCTCCACAAAAACACACTGTATTATCGCACATTAATGAACCTGTTAAAAAAACAAACGGCATAACTATCTTTTAAAAACGATATAGCTGTCATGGTGAAAGGGTGAAATTGGCAGGTGCAGAAAACAGTGTAGGATTTGGATGAAGAATTTAAACTAAGAGCAGCATGGAAGTGCAGAAAACAATAGAGCACTCGTACTAGAATTAAAAATGATTAAAAAACATTCAACCACACGTAAACCTTGAAAGATACAATGACCAACAAATACCGGGGGGACAGAGGGAGCTATATACACACACAATGATATTGACAGTGGAAATCAGGGGCGCATAATGACAAGACACGGCTGGGATTTGATGAGGGGATTTCTGTTGTCTACAGGGTGTGAGTCAAAAAGGAACTTAGTGTCGGTGGCAGGAAACCACCAATGCTGAGCGCCAGTGTGCGGGGAGAAGACTGGCAACAAAGTTTGTTTGTGTTGAGCTTCCTATGACATGTCTATTTTGCAATTGTTTTACTATTTACTAATATAAAATGTACTGCTGCCAGACAGCGGCCCAAGTGAAGTTGTAATGAATACATAAATGGATAGTGAAACATCGGTTTTGAAATCATTAGGGCCCTATAATTTCGGTGTTGCGGAGAACGCGGACGGAATCGGAGAATCCGGACAAATATGGAATTCAACAAAATGAAACGTTGAGCTGGACCCCGGTTGTTAAAACCAGAAGTTCTTCGTTGCTTACCTTTCAAATAAGGCTTTGCGTCCAGCGCCTTGCTGGGGGATTGTGGCGCTTGGCATTGGGAAGTGGGAGACTTTAAGAAATGAGCGCAGTGGTCTGTTGTCTTTTGTCCTTCTCAGTCACAGCATGCAAATCAGATCATTGCGGATAACTTATAGGAAAGCTAGTAGGCGGTAGGGCTGAAACGGTTAGTCGACATTATCGACAACGTCGACAATAAAAAATTGTTGATTAATATTTTTGTTGTCGACAAGTCGTTTGATCTCATAGGACCTATTTTAAGTGCCTGCAATAACATGATTTGATTAGTGCGTCACTGTAGCGCTAGACTGTAATGTGGCCCTCCCGTATGCAATCCAATAGAAGAAAACAGCGCTAAAATGTCAGTGTGTTTCAATAAAGTTCAAACTAAAAATGCTGTCATCTGTAATACGTGCAAGGCGGAACTCGCTTTCCATGGGAGCACAACGTGCATGTTGGAACAATTAAAAAGGAAACATCCCGTCACAAGCGGAGATGGAAAAGGTGAGAGTTTAATGTGCTCCAGCTGTAACTAAACAAGATGGCCATTTAGCGACACAAGTTGATATAAACGAATTACGCAGTATTACAGGCATACTAACACCATAGCAACATGTCCACAGACAGCAGTTAGACAGTTCAGTGTATACGACCATAATGTAATGAGACACATTTAGTTAGTTAGTTAGTTAGTTAGTTAGTTAGTTAGTTAGTTAGTTAGTTAGTTAGTTAGTTAGTTAGTTAGTTATAATACTTGTTTGTAAATTAATATTTTAGCCAATGTGTCCTGAAGCAAATGCCCCTTTTTCTGTTTCAGTTCTACAGCAGTGGGTATATTGATGACTTTCTTTTGAGGAGGAATTATTGTACTTATTTTAGTTTATTTGTAGTTTTTATTTAGATTTAAAGCAACAAAATGATTGAAACAATGCTTAGAGAGCATTTGTGATTTAAATTGGACAAAGAGTTTGGCCTGTTCAGTTGGCTCAAAGTGAAATAAAAATGTTTTTTTTTTTAAACTGAAGTTATTTCCTGGTTTTATTTATTAGTAAGAATAGGTATAACTCAATGTTTTAACAAATTGCAAAAGCTGAATAATCGTTTAAAGCCTACTTATTCATTAATTATTAAAAGTCAATAAAAAAAATGAATCTTTCTAATAATCGTTAGATTAGTCGATTATCAAAATAATTGTTTGTTGCAGCCCTAGTAGGTGGTACTACTGTACATGAGTTCGTCATAACGTTTCACAAATGCTAGCATCCAATCACAGTAGAGTGTGTTAAGTCATTGTATGCGTGTTTAGATGTATTTTGCACAAATGTCATCAGTATAAATGTTTAAATTTCGATTGTATTTCAACTGTATTTTTTATCTTTTGTCTTTATTGTACCCTTTGTGTAATACTTGTGTATTTGTATTTATGTGTAACTCTGTCTGTACTTGCACCTTTTTTGCCTCATCTTGGCCAGGTCGCCGTTTTAAATGAGAAATTGTTCTCACCATGCCCACCTGGTTAAATAAAGGTTAAATAAAAAAATAAATAAATGTAAAGTTTGGGAGTGCTACGGAAGCTACCATGTTTTCCAATTTTGATGCATAGGTTAGCTAAGATCAACTCATATTGCTCAGTTAAAAAGTAAAAGGATGGTGGCAGGTTTTGCCTGTTTGTGCACAGCTGACCGTAATTGGCTACTTGTTCAGGTGGTGGGTTGCGCATATCAATCGTGCTCATTTAGTGATAGGCTGTTATTTTTGGGTCTGCACGTTAAACGTTTGATACTGATTCACCTAAAAAGTGGAGGTGGACGATTTCAGCTGCCTTCCGTTGCAGAATAGTAAGCGGTTTCACCGCAATTGTATGCCCAAGGGGTCAAGTTATGGGTCTGTCCACATGAAATGCGCTTAATACAACGTTGTGAAATAATAAAAGATTCTTTAGATATTTGTAATTTCCCTTTTAATTTAGAGGAAATGTTACTTTGTCTGTGTACTCAGTTTGTATATTGGCTAGACTCTTTTGTTATGCTGTAAGCAAAGTCAGTGTTCCTTGTGTATTTTTCTTAAGTGAGTATTAACATGACATACCAATGCACATATTGTGAAACAGCCTTTTGTCTACATGTCGGGAAATAATACTTTATTCTTATGGAAAGTAAATGTAGCCTATGGGGCAATGCACATGTAAACTGTATATTATAGTTACATATGTTATATATTATATATTATATTTTTGTAGTTTATGGAAGTTCAGATGCAGATCCGAATGGGTGAATAAATAAGTTGAGCAAACCGCTTCTGCCTGGGTATTGGTTCCCAAACATTGATACTAGGAACCCTGGTGGTACAGTAACTAACATTTTTGGGAACCACTGGCCCAGGTTGTTAATATGGAGGTGTGAGAACGTGGATTCAAATAAATAAATGTATTTTGGAAAAATATAAGTACAGACTTTATAGTAATCCTATATTTGTAAATCCTACATTGATTTTATTGTACGCTAGTAATGGTACAACTGAGTGCCTAGTTGTTGTGCTTTCTGGAGACCTTCAGATTTTGCACGTGACCTATTTAAATGCTAGTTTGTTTTCTCAGCTAGTGTGTCTGCAACAGTGTGAACAGAAGCACGGTTGTTATTTTAAGGTCAAACAACACTTTTGTTCCTGTGCTGTCTCCTGCCAAACTGGCATAGAGCAGCTAGTGACCACACCACGGCCCGCCTAACGGCTCATAAATGTTTCAGAACATGTCTGGTTGTTCCTGAAAGCATTACGTGACCAGCCTATTTGTTGTAAGAAGATAAATGCTAGTGTGGCGGATGTGTGATTGAATGGTGTTGGTTCCTGAGGCAATCTTTGTTTCAGAATTTTGTTTAAATTATACTCCCTGCTTGACTCCACTTTTAGGTTTTACTCTTTAAGTTAAGATATTTTTAATATAATTTTTCCTTTTAACTTTCATGCGTGTCAAGAAGAATTCAGTCTCCGTTTGATTAGTATTAGGCACTAGCAGTCAATAGGTATAGAACACTTAGGAATTTATATTTTTTGATAGAAATTGATACCTTCATCAATGTGGCATTAAAATAATCAAACATTATAGTCAAAACATGATTAATTATGGATAAGTCAAAGGTTTCATTAGTAGGACACTTAAGTAATGGGTTTTCAAAATGTGGTTTTGCCATTGTATGTGAATAACTATAAATCAGTCATTTTAAAACAGGGATAGACATTTGCAACATTGGTAAAATCTTGGATATACATTTTAATCAATTTAATGCCATTTTGGTGACTTTCTAAAAAAAACATGAAAATCCTTGGATTTTCCAAATCTTTTGACCAGTAGTATATTCCCAGAATAATGAAACAAAAACACATAAAAATAACTTCGTTCTCGATTAAGATTTTTGAGAACTCTGGGTTTGTGTGGCGTAGTGAGCGAAGTCGTTGCCTTGCAGTAGACAAACTACGTCATGATAGTTTGTGTTTAGAGCCTGACTCTGGCTTCTCCAACTTTGCCTGGATCTCCAGCACGAGGCAGCACAAATTGGCGTAGCGCTGCCTGGGATTTGGGATAGATAAGTCGGATTGTCTACCTTGCCACTTCACTCTTCATCGACTCCTTTTGTGTAGATCCTAAATGAAATCATGGAAGTATAGTTAGTATCAATCATCCCATGCATGATCTAACTGAAGGCTTCCGTGTTGGATGAGCAGTGTGAAATGAGTAACCAATTGGGAGGGGAGAAAAAGGGGGAAATAAAAATAAAATACAACTATTTGAGATCTTAACCTGAGCTTGACATTGTAGGTTTGCTTTTATACATTAGCTGCCTTGTTCATGCTGCTCCCATTTCAGTGAAAAGCAGGAGTTGGAAGTTGGTTGATTAGCCTAAATCCAGACTGAATCAGTGCTGCGATAGGACGATTACATTGACTTTTAACGATGGACTTCAGTCATCGTTGATGGCAACCACGTGATGATATGAATAACAATGTTTTAAAACTGAAAATGACTTGTGCTGCCTTATCTGGCATTGCACAAATGTGACAAATAGCCTTATCTAGTTTTTCCTTTTTTGCTTATAGGCCATATGAGAAGGGCAAATATGTTTGGAGGGAACAAAATTTAAAATCCGAATTACGTGAAATACGAACATATAAAACAGTGTAAATAACATATATTTTGCTATTGCGGAGGTCTGGGATAGAAGACGGGCATATAAATTGCTGACTCATCCCGAAGTTCGCAAGTTCAAATCCAGACGATACTATGTCTATGTTTTTGTTCCCCATTCCAGCCTGATACAGACGTGATGCAGCCTGAAAAGACATGTTTCTGTTGACAGGCGATCGTCGTTTTTGTGATGTTAACCCTAATCTTAATTTGAGTAAGGACATGCCTAAACTTAACCATTAATAACCTCATGCTTAACCTAAACTGTAACCTGAACTGTGAACATTTGAATATAATATCGTATGAAAAACATGAAAGTGCAGCCGTGATAGGACAAATATAGGCTAAAAGTAAAACCTGTAGTTGAAACGTACAAAACTTGAAATATTTTGGCATATAATGTAATTTATGTTTTCAAAGTAGTTTGCTGAGAATGTAAATTAAATCTAACTTCTGCCAGCTGTATTTACACATTATAACCCTCGACATCAATGTGAAAATACCATTTCCAAAAATTCTGAACAGTTATAAAAATGTAATTTGTGAAATACGTGGTTTGGATAAGTGATCAGCCCCTTAGAGTAACCATTTATATACTTGCTCAGGTACAACCAGTCACTTCCCAGGTCACACCAGGCTAATTGCCTCCACCCTGACATAAATCGTAGTGGTTTTGATTACTTTATAAGAAAACTGACAGATCCATGATGAGTCCATTACTTGTAGTCTGTGGGAACACAAAGAATACACCATGGTTGGAAAGGTGCTTTCAAAATGGCACTGGGACAACGTTGTACTCCCTCTGAGTACCGTTATTAAGAAGTGGAAAGCGGATGGCACCGCCAACACCATGCCTAGATTGGCCCTCCCTTCAAACCAAGAGGCCAATGGCAACTTTGTAGGACTTACAAATCCTTATGGCTGAGATTGTTGTCACATGCACAGACCGACCAATCTCACAAGCTTTACACAAAGCTGGCCTGTATTACAGGCGGCAAGAAAGAAGTCTCTGCTGAAATAGGGACACACAGAGTCTCTTACGCTTTGCAAAAAACACTGGAATATGTTTGGCAAAAATCAAACACATCACACCACCCAAAAAACACTTTACCTACTGTAAAAAAAAAATTGTGAGAACATTATGTTGTGGGGGTATTGCTCTTCAGTGTGGACTGCGAAATTGGACAGAATTGAAGGGAAAATGGATGCTGCCAAGTACACCCAGATTCTCGTGGAAAACCTGCGGCCCTCTACTAGACAGCTGAAGATGGGCAGGTAATAGGAATGTGAATATCCTTGAGTGGCCAGAGCCCTGACCTAAATCCAATTGAAAATCAGCCATCAGTCACTGCTTATCACAGAATTTTACTGAACTCAAACGGTTTTGTAAGGAAGAAAGGACAAATATTCCACAATTTAGGTGTGCAAACTAGAGACAACCAAACAGATTGACAGCTGTAATTAAAGTAAAAGGAGGCTCTATGAAGTAACAAATCATGGGACTGATCACTTTTGCAACTCTTATTCTATTTTTTCTTTTTACATTTCTGAACTGTTGCGTTTTTACGTTACTTAAATGTTGTACGGCAGAATGTGTAAATAAAAAACTCAGTTCAACACAGTGACCGAAAAAGTTGGAAATTAGGGTATATTAAGGCAAAAAGGAGGACAGAATAATACGTAGTTTTAATAAATAATTTATAAGGTTCATACAGTATTATATGGCCCTATTCATTTTTATAAAGTAAGCGTAATAATAATTTTTTACATTTAAAGAGAATACAATGTATTGTTTAAGGCATATTAACTGCATGACTCATGATAAAATAAGGTCTCTTGTTTAATGAGTTTGGCAATGACCTAATGATGTCAAAACCACAGCGTTTTAATATTTATTAATGCATTTATTATAACAACTCGCTCCGCTGGGACTGGCAGCACATTAGAGAGCATCACGTTGGATAAAATGACATTGCTGTGTTTTCTTATTTAAAATATTACTTGTAGAATAAGCGGAGTTCACCAAGCATAATTAATGCCTAACTGATTATTTGTTGGTTTCAAATATGAAACTACACTAAAGCCCCTTTTCAGCATATACCCGGTGATCAATCAAATGCTCTTTATCAAGTCCCGGACTGGTGTTAATCCCATGGTCATGTAATTATGTGTATATAGCATGCTGTGTGCTCCCTTGCCTTTATCAGTCGTTTTCATTGTACGTTTCAAGCTTTGTTTCGTTTCTGAATCTAGCTTCACGTGTTTTGGCGTATTTGTTTGTGTGCTTTCACACTGCATACCATTATGTTAATTAAAATCCTCCACTGGGTTTTGCACCTGCCAACTGCATTCTTAGCTATATTAGATTGCAGCTTTTTAATTAAGGTAATTAATGTGCATTAATATGGTTTTTTTCCTGCCAATTCAAATCTTCTACCGCATAGAATTCATTCCAATTTCATAGACAAAAAAGACGGTTACATCGTCTATCAACGATGTTTGTACATGTCCATTCAACTATGTGTAAAGACAGACATCGCCCAGCCCTACTGACATCCATTAGCTGTAAAGGGAAAATATATAATTTGCCACAGACAATATATATATAATCAATTATCAACATATGCAGTTGTGCCGAAACGTTTGCATACCCCTGGAGAATTGGTAATAGATGTACAATTTTTTAGATTTTTTTAGAAGAATGCTAATTGTCTGCCAGTATTGTCTGATAACATGCTGCATTCATCTTGCCATCTATTTTCACAAGGTTCCCAGTGCCTTTAGAGCTCACACACCCCCAAACTATCAGTGAGCCACCACCGTGCTTCACAGTGGGGATGGTATTCTTTTCACTATAGGCCTTGTTGACCCCTCTCCAAACACAGATATAGTTGTGACCATAAAGCTCTATTTTGGTCTTGTCACTCCAAATTACACTGCCAGAAGCTTTTAGGCATGTCAAGGTATTGTCGGGCATATTGTAACCGGGCTTTTTTGTGGCATTGGTGCAGTAAAGACATCTTTCTGGCAACTTGACCATGCAGCTAATTTTTGTTCAAGTATCGTCATTTTGTGCTCCTTGAAACAATCAAACAGTCTATTTCCAGAGCAGCCTGTATGTCTCAAGGTTACCTGTGGGTTTTTCTTAGTATCCCAAACAATTCCTCTGGCAGTTTTGGCTGAATTTTTTTTCTATCTGACTTTGGCTTGGTATCAAGAAATCCCAGAATTCTCCACTTATCAGTAAGTGATTGAACAGTACTGACTGGCATTTGCAAGGCTTTGGATATCTTTTTATATCCATTTCCAAATTTATGCAGTCCCAGTACCCTATTATGCTGGTCTTTTGACAGTTTTTTTCTGCTCCCCAACGCTCAGTATCTAGCCTGTTCAGTGCATACACGAGAGCTAACAAACGCATTGACTATATACAGACACCTTT
This sequence comes from Umbra pygmaea, assembly GCA_016801145.1. Lineage (NCBI taxonomy): Eukaryota > Metazoa > Chordata > Actinopteri > Esociformes > Umbridae > Umbra > Umbra pygmaea. The sequence goes on from JACXGM010001189.1 coordinate 30,061, forward strand.
GGCAATTTAAAATGCCACAGGTGTGGGAAATTAAACTTTTAATTGCCATTTTAACGTGTCACCTTGTGTGTCTGTAACAAGGCCAAACATTAAAAGGTATGTAAACTTTTTATCGGGGCCATTCTTGCATCAACAATCATATTGGTAAAATCAATGCTGAAATTTCACAATTTCTGCCAGGGTATGCAAAAGTCTGTCTACCAATATTTATTATTATATCTTAAGTAAACTATATTTTTTTTTTCTGCATAAATTTGTGCTTAAAACTAAGCAGGACTTGGATCATGCACTCTCTTCATCATTCTTACATTTTTCCAGATAATTATTAAGAAAAAAGTATGCAAATCATGGAACTAATGAACAAATACTTACACCAATCCAATTCCTTTCACAACGTTCATGAGAGGCAATTCTTTTCGATCAATTTATCACTAGCCTATTCCTAACGAAGGAAAATTTGCTCTAACATAGCTACCTCGCATTAGCAAACTCAAAAATTATGCCACTTTCATGAGTGTGAATGTTTGTTGCTTTATTACTCCAATTCTTGCTTAAGTGGATAACATATAATACCAAACTGTATAGCTAATAATGCATGATGCATGACAAGAGCAAACAAACCTCTCAGAATTCCTGTCTACCGTAATATCTGTATAAACTTTGCATGCCGCAAATATTGGAGTAGACGTCTGAGTGTAAAAAAAATACAGTTACGTAATTTGTTTCAGAAAGAGTACAGCAACAATCCAGCAATTTCTTTCTGAAAGAGATATAAGATTGCATTGCCAGCTTTCTAATGCAGGAATGATGTCTGAACAGCGTGGGTGAGCCTGTAAATGTAGTTGCCCTTGTTTCTGCCGAGGTCGTCTTTGAGCACAGAAAAAAAATCAATCTGGCAACTTGTCAGCCTCTGAAGAAGGGGCCTCCTTTCCACTACTGGCAACTTGAGTGTTAACCCTCCCCCACAACCCTCTGTATCAAGTGCATGGAAGAGATCAGTGACACGAAAGCCACGGACAATTTCTCTTCAGATCCATTAGCTAGAAGGTCTTCACTCAGTGTACTGAAGCATTTTCCCCCAGGACTGAAAGTGTGATCACAATAGGCAATGACATGCACAGTCATGATTGTGAGTAATATGCTACATTTATGACAATTTGCTGGCTAGCTGTGCTCACATGCTGGCTGGTCATGTGGAGAGGGTAATCTACCATTAGCCTGTTTTTAACCAATTTTGTTTTCTGGGTTGTTTGATGGTTGTCAATTCTCTCTGGCTTCAGTTGTTTCCACAAGAACCTGGCAATTGAAGATACTAAACTTCATAAAATCATGCGCACTGATATTGACTGGCTTGGGTTTACACTGCCTAGAACACATATACTGGGAATAGACTGAAGTGTTTTTCACTGCTTGGGTTTAAAACTGCAGTTCACAGCAATGGGGATGTTTTCTAAGCTCAGTCGACTCGTCACACACAGTAGATTGGGAGTCTGGTTTTAGTGTGATCTAATCAAAGGTCTCAATCAGCTAGAGATGTGGCAGCTGAGCATTGCTCTTGTTGCCGTAACCAAAACCCAGAAGACTGTCAGCTCTGCATGGAAGAAGCTCGGTACCCCTGAAATCATGTTTGGCAGCTAACACACAACCGTCTCAGTACCTCAGAGGTAGGCGGTTGCAATTTAATACTGTCCGTATTGCGTATCGATACAGCAGTAATAATTGCCATCTTGCGGATACGTTAATCGGGACTGGACAGATCGGACCCTTTAATGAGCTCTGTTACGTGCCGCAGGTCATTGAAGTCCCATTGTGAGTGTGGAGCTGAGGCTCCCCAGGTTGACATTTGCTGAGATGGAAGCCGGCTGACCCACAGGGTCTTGATTGCATCACCTGGAGCACCCTGTGCATTTCTATTTTGGTCACCAGCTCAAGCACACAATCCAATTACATGGAGGTTACTGTGTAGCTCTTTGGACGGGGACCTGTCTTTTACCAGCAGGAGGTGAAACATGGCTCCTGCGCCGACCTGTGCACTACTGAGGTTGTTATTGGGTTATTACTCTGCCTCTGTAAATTATTGGCCAGCTCTTGGCAGGTGCCACAAAATATCTTTTTAATCTGCCGATGACTATGTCAGCTTTCTCTGTATCATACCCCTGTGACATTTTGCACACTCCTGTTGTGTGGCTGTGGTGAGGGGGAAAAAATATTTCACCACCCTCACTGAGCAATGTGTTATGAGAAACTGGAACTCTTCACTGAGGCAAGGGTTGATATTCTTCTCACTCTTCCAAAGAACAGAGTATGCACCTGTATCTGTATAGGGTACACTTCAGAAGGGTAGTAAGATGGAGACAGGAAGGTCTGCTAATGTTGTTTCTCACACAGTGCATCCTGAAAGTATGGTTTATGGAAACAGGATGTACTTAAGCTCAATTACGACTTAATGCAGCATAAGGGCTCTGAAAACCTATGCAAATGTGATGTTTCTGTTTTAATGTTTTTAACAACTTTCATGCAAATTTATTACAATCTGTTTATGCATTGTTGGATATTATGGGTAGATTGAGGGGGAAAAAATCTTAGAATTAGGCTGTAATTTAAGAATTTGGAAATGGTTAGGGCTTTGAATATTTTATGAATGCACTGTTTTTTATTCAGAGACAGTTCCTGGTTTTCTGTGACTGATTAGTTCCTGGTTTTCTGTGACTGATTAGTTCCTGGTTTTCTGTGACTGATTAGCATAGTCTACAAATTCTAGTCACGAGGGTTTACAGCAGTTCTTCCCGCTAACATTTAGCTGAATAAAACTATCCTTTTGCAAAGCCTTCTTACTAGGGGCAGCTCTAGAAGTAAAGAGGTGTTTATCTTTAGACAGGCCAGATAGAATCACTGCCCTGACATGGGTGTTTGTGATGGATTGCTGGAGGGAATGGCAGCTCTGGAAATAAAGGAACAAGGATAGAGGGAGGTTGGTAGCCTCGTGCTTTTGGTCAGCAGGCAACTCACTGGGACGTTTCCTCAATAGGGCTTTTCAAAAGAGCAGCTATGCACATCTCGTAAAGGGCAGTACAGTAGGTCAACCACGGATAGAGTTACAACCCCTCTTTTGTGGAAGTGTCGGATGAATTAGAACCCACTGTTTACCCAGCAAAATGGTGGCAGCTGCGTTTACACGCACTACCCCTCCCCCAGTGAAAACCCAGATAGACCGCTGTTCCTTTAGCCAGCCATTTAAAAGTGGTGTGCGCAGTGTGAAGTTGAATTCATGCTTCCAGGCGAAAGTGGGTGAAGGGTAGCTCGCGACGCTTGATTACGTCAATTTGATTTGTTTTAGAGAGGTTTGTGTTGAGAGTCGGATTTTGCACACAATTTTTTTGTCTAGAATAATGTGTGCTGCGATTGGTCAGATGTTTGCACCTCTCTGTCTGTGAATAATGTGGAACATTCATTACAGAATCCATCCCCCTCTCTATTTGCATTGGGATGTACGGTATCTCCCAAGGCTAGGCGTCATAACGGGAAAAACTATAAACCGGTCTTCATTTACATAGCAGTTCTGTATGGGTATTTTGTCTATAAATTTAATAATTTACAAATAACGTTGTTTTCCTGCCAGAGGCATTTTGGAATGGAAGATTTCTCCCCCGTTAATAAAAATAAGCCGTGCTTAAAACACGTTAGCTACTCAGTCAGTCAATGGAGCGGCATACATGAGGAAGGATTTGGAACAAATATATTGTAGCACCTCCAATTACATAGTGAATGTCACTTTATTTTTGGCAATCCATGTACAGTCGTGGTCAAAGGGGTTGAGAATCCCACAACTATTGGTCTCCAGAAAGTTTTCTGCTTCAGTGTTTTTAGATTTTTTTTGTCAGTCACTACTATGGTATACCGAAGTATAATTACAAGCAGTCCATAAGTGTCAAAGGCTTTTATTGACAATTGCATGAAGTTTATACAGAGTCAATATTTGCAGTGTTGACCCTTCTTTTTCAAGTCTTCTGCAATCCGCCCTAGCATGCTGTCAATTAACCTCTGGGCCACATCCTAAATGGCAGCCCATTCTTGCATGATCAATGCTTGGAGAATTTGTGGGTTTTGTTTGTCCACCCGCCTGTTGAGGATTGACCACACCTTCTCAATGACATTACGGTCTGGTGAGTTAACTGGCCAAGGACCCAAAATTTCGATGTTTTTCCCAAAGCCACTTAATTATTACTTTTGCCTTATGGCAAGGTGATCCATCATGCTGGAAAAGGCATTGGTCATCACCAAACTGTTCTTAAATGGTTGGGAGAATTTGCTCTTGGAGGATGTGTTTTTAGCATTTATTCATGGCTGTGTTGTTTGGGAAAATTGTGAGAGAACCCACTCCCTTGACTGGGAAACAACCCCACACATGAAATCCTCAGGATGCTTTACTGTTTGCATGACACAGGACTGATGGTAGCTCTCACCTTGTCTTCTCTAGACAAGCTGTTTTTCGGATGGCCCAAACAATCGGAAAGGGGATTCATCAGAGAAAATTACGTTACCCCAGTCCTCAGCAATCCCTGTACCTTTTGCAGAATATCAGTCTGTTCCTGGTGTTTTTTTCTGGAGAGAAGTGGCTTGTTTACTGGCCTTCTTGATATCAGGCCCTTCTCCAAAAGTCTACGCCTCACTGTGTGTGCAGATGCACTCACACCTGCCTGCCACCATTCTTGAGCAAGCTCTGCCCTGGTGGTACCCCAATCCCGCAGCTGAATCAACTTTAGGAGATGGTCCTGGAACTTGCTCGACTTTCTTGGGCACCCTGATGCCTTCACATCAATTGAACCTCTCTCCTCGAAGTTCTTGAAGATCTGATAAATGGTTGATTTAGTTGCAATCTTCCTAGCATCAATATCCTTGCCTGTGAAGCCCTTTTTGTGCAAAGCAATGATGACGGCACATGTTTCCTTCCAAGTAACCATGGTTGACAGAGGAAGAACAATGATTTCAAGCACTACCCTCCTTCTGGTATTCTAACTCAATCAGCCTGACAGAGTGATCTCCAGCCTTGTCCTCGTCAACACGCTCACCTATGTTAATGAGACAATCACTGACATGATGGCAGCTGGTCCTTTTGTGGCAGGACTGAAA
>JACXGM010001189.1:35290-57814 GCA_016801145.1 Umbra pygmaea
GGAGGTATACCGGAAAAAACTATATACCGGTATTCATGTATGTAGCGGTATGCTATATTCGTTACCGGTATTTTTTTCATATGTCATTCCGCCAGCTGCAACAACTGAGAATAATCTTATTTTGGAATAAACTGCGCCCCTAAAATCTTAATGCCCACTGCGGGACACACACAAACACACGTGAGAAACAAACACCTGGAAGTTAGATAAACGGCGGGAAAAAAACAATGGAAAGTGCAGGTAGAATTATCCGCGCAGCAGCAAGCGAAAAATGTGTTGTTAAAAAGGGTGCAACGTCGATAGTGTGGACATGGTTTGGTTTAAGATCCCGTTAACACGTACACGGGCGGTTATTTTGAAAAACTGAGATATTTCCCTTCGTTTGTGCCCTTCGTTTACACGCAAACAGAGAATTCGCCCTTGAAAACGATTCTTTCTAAAAACTCAGGCTAAAGTGGAGATTTTTTAAAACTCCGTTTGCATGTAAACGAAGGAAAACTGAGGTTTAGGCAGCCAAAGTCACAGTATGCGCCAGAACATGCACCTGCGCCAAAAGTGCGACCTATGTTTACATTTTCATCTGGCTACTTTTGGGAATCTGATTGGCTAACGTGGGCTTCAGCCTTTCGTTATACTGTCACCTACACCGTTGGCATGCTCTTGACGGCATATACTTGCTTGGTTCTATTAGTGCATGCACTAAGTCACTCGACCGATGTTATAACATGGGAAAAAAGCTTATGGTTTTTTTTGGCTTGAGTTCAAAGGCTATTTTTCCATGCCCAGAACCTGTGAAACCAATCTGATTGTCAGAACTATACCAGTAGCTAATCTAGTTAAATGACAGTGGGATTTGTAATTCATAAACCTAAGCAAGTACTGTGGTGGTGCCATAACATGCCACGGTTCAGTACTAAAGCCATAGACAGCGGATAGGCTTGTTTTTTTGCTGTTGCAAAGTTATTTATTAGTATTCCTGCATTTAAAAAAGATTTAAACAATAGCACTACTTTTACTTACTCAGTCTTGTTTATTGGTGTTCCAACAAAAATCATAATGAACGAACAAATTAATTTCTTTCAACCCTTTACTTACTTATTAAATACCTTTAAATACCGGGATACCGTCAAACATTTGAAAAATATCAGGGTATTAAATTTAAGCCATACCTCCCAGCCCTAGCTGAAATGCAGTGGAAACGTTTTTTGGGGGATTAAAGACCATGTTGCAGGTTGACCACCACTGTTGATTAATAGGTACATAAAGCACTCAAGATATGTACATCATTTAAAAAATGTCTCCAAATGTTGTTCGGTGATGACGTAACTTCTGGGAGACGTCGAGGAGATAAGCCTCACCCTAGTACTAGAACTATGGTGACTGACTGGGATGAGGAAGAGGTGGCAAGAACCAGTTATACCATGTATGATGGCCCACAGTCGTATAATTTCGAACCTGTTAGACGTGCGAGGGCGAATGAGAAAGTACCAAGAACTGATGGCCTTCAAAGCCAATTCAATGCATGGTCCAAGGAGAATGAGTGGAGAGTTTGTGAAGTGTCCTGGTGAGTTGCTATCATTTAGCAACGCAGCAACGAGCGCTGGAGCTAGTCTACAAACAGCAGTGCATACAGTAACACTTTTTGAATAGCACAGAGTGAAAGTCAATGTTTTCTTTATATCTAGTGGGAGTGATTATGTTGTTAGTCCAGATAAGTACCTGTAAACCTATTTAGATCTAGAAATAGGAGGCGTCATGCTAGCGACGGGCTAACTTGCCAGTCCCATCTGTGATATCTCCCCCCCAAGATAATTCCTATTTAAGTCTTTCCCCCAACGTTGGAAACACATTTCCGATCAGATATCCCACGTTTTGATGGTAGTTTACTTGCTCCAGTAACAACATATTTGCCTAGTGTTTATTTCTAAGTGTTTATTTCTAAGTTTATTTCTACTTAATGGTAACTGAATGCCCAATTTGCCTTTGCCGTCCTCCTCCTTGTGCCAGCAAGAATTGAGCCTGTGTAAGATACTACGTCAGTAGCATAACAGTTGATGTCAGGGCAGCTAACGTAGAGCATGTGAGTGTATCTGCGATCATTGGGAAAAGTGGCAGTAGTAGATTCATCCTGTTCGTCACTCAAGGTCTTTTTAATCAGACAGAAGATCCACAAGTAGAGGAAAATATGCTGATGCTATCCACACTCAACCTCAACTCAAGCAGCAATTCAAACATTTCACAGCAATGACCTCCTCCCAAATGGTGCACTGACATTCTCATTTCAGATTCCGAATTACATTGTAGTGACATCAGAATTAGAAAATGAAAGGCTCTGAGGCCTATTAACAGAGGCAAAGCCTTCTCTCCACAGCTTGTTTGGCTGAGGTCCTATTGTCTACGCTGTTTGGCCCTGTGTTTTTGTATCTGGGTGTCCGCAGCACAAAGAAACATCAGAATTGAAGCCTGTATTTTTGTTAGGCAGCATTGATGTCATCTCCCTGGCTGCCCCTCTGAACTCTCTTTGGTTCTAGGTTTATTTGCCCCATGCATGTCCCTTATCACAGGGGGACACAAGCATTGCAGATGTGAGTGTTAATTGTTTACTTGTGTGTTGGGGGAGCTGTAGGGGGCACAGTACTATGAAGCAAATTATTCCACATAGCTCCTTGTTAAACCTGGCCAGATTTTGGGGGATAGAGCAGGAACAATAAATCAGCTATGATTGATGCAGATGATTTACTGTTGATATTTTTGCAGATCTTGTTAATTACAGTAACCTACAGTGGGCTCCAGATTTACTGGCACCCCTGACTGGCAAGGCACAAACAACACTTTAATAAGATTACTCAAATACCAACATGTGAGAAACACTACTTTATTAATCCACCTTAACTCGTACAATTATCACGAAATAAATTTAACCAAAATCAAGGTTCTATAATTATTGTCACTCTTTGTTCAGTCCTTAGTGCAACCACCTCTGGCAAGGATAACACCATGGATTTTCTTGTAATGTTTGACAAGGTTAAGGAACACATCTGGAGAGATTTTGGACCATTCCTCTATGCAGATGCTTTCAAGATCCTTTACATTCTTGGGTTTGCGCTTATCAACTGCCCTGTTCAACTCAGCCCACATGTTTTTGATTGGATTGAGGTCCGGCGACTGAGATGACCATGGCAGAACATCGATTTTGTTTTCACAGAACCATTTCTGTGTGGCTCTTGAAGTTTAATTTTGGGTCATTGTCTTGTTGGAAAGTCCACCAACCACCAAGTCCCAGCCTTCTGGCAGAGGCAAACAGATTGTCAGCCAAAATTGCCTGATACTTGGTGGAATTCATTATGCCATCAATCTTGACCAGTGCCCCTTGAACTCAGGAATTCAAACAGCCCCAAAGCATCACTGATCCACCACCATATTTCACCATGGGTATGAGGTCCCTCTCCTTGTATGTATCTCTTTTTTGATGCCAAACATGCCAATGCTAGTGGAACAGGAAGTGATGTAATTGCTAGATATAGTTAAGACTTAGAACTTAAATAAGTGGAATTGAATTCCTGGTTTAATTTTCGTAGATATAATTTACAATGATCTTTCAGGGTGCCATTGATTATGAAACCTTGATTTGGAGGACATAGATATTTTTATTTAATCAATGAATGATTTTGGTTGGTTCCATAGACACATTAATAAAGTACAGTATTCCTCATGTTGGTATTTTAGGTTTTATTTATAATTGTATTGTTTATATTTTTTACAGTATTGTTCTTGCACTGCCAGTCAGGGTTGCCAGTTATTTTGGAGTCCATTGTAGGCATGTGGACTGCAGATGTTGCCAGGGCAATAAATGACAATGTCCGTACTGTGAGACACCTGAAACGCCACTACTGGGTGACAGGAAGGACAGCTGATTGTCCTCAGAGTGGCAGGCCACGTGTAACAACACCTGCACAGGATTGGTACATCCGAACAGCACACCCGCTGCACAGGTAGAGGATGGTAACAGCTGCCTGAGTTAATAGTACAGGGCTTGCAATAAGTGCTTTTCATTTACGAGTAACAGTCTCACCAGGGTTGAGGGTCGGATTTGGGATTCAGGCGGAGGGTCCTTCATGGTCTCGGGCGGTGTGTCACAGCATCATTGGACTGAGCTTGTTGTCACTGCAGGCAATCTCATTGCTGTGCGTTAAAGGAAAGACATCCCTCATGTGGTACCCTTCCTGCAGACTCATCCTGACCTGACCCTCCAGCTTGTCAATGCTGCCATACTGCTCATTCTGTGCATGATTTCCTGCAAGACAGGAATGTCAGTGTTCTGCCATGGCCAGCAAAGAGCCTGGATCTCAATCCCCTTGAGCACTTCTGGGACCTGTTGGATCAGAGGGTGAATGCTAGGGCCGTTCCCCCCAGAAATGTCCAGGAACTTACAGGTGCCTTGGTGGACGAGTGGGGTAACATCTCACAGCAAGAACTGGTAAATCTGGTGCAGTCCACTGCAGTACTAAATGCAGCTGGTAGCTTCACCAGATACCGACTGTTCATACAGTTATTTACACTTGTTTAGTTAGGTGAAAATAACAGCAGTTGAAAGTGAGAGGATGTTTCTTTGAATTTATTATTTATTTTCCTTTTTTGTTTGCCAGCTATAACCACTAATAAGCATCAGGCTGAAACAGGGCTGTACTGTTGCTCCGAAGTAAAGACAATGGAAATCCAAACCTTTTGTTCATAATCACATTGTGAATGTAAATGTCAGTTCAACTATTGAATTCGTAACTTCCTAGCACATTATTTTCTAACGTAGCCTGATTTCATTTATCTGTGCATGGTTGCTAAAATCTGCTACCACACAAATTACATTTGGTGTGGTCTAATGTTAGTTTGTGCCTAGAGTTTCCAACCCAGCCTCGTTTCAGAATTCAATATGGCACAAGCAGTTTAAGGTGTATTGGCACCCCTGAATTTTAAGTGCATGTAAAATATATCCTGATAAAAGATGTGTAGTGGAACAGCTATAATCTATCCACTCATGAGTTTGTTACAGAACAGCACTGGATAAATCAATAGCAATTCAGAAAATACATTGGAGGAAAAAGTAATATGAACATTGTACTGACAAGATTATTGGCACCCTCTTGAAGTCAAATCAATTTGAAATAATCTGAAATTACTCACCTGTGATCAATTATTAGACTAACAAATGATGTGGCATTAAGGCAAAAGGCTAATTTTAATCCCCGTTACATTTGAAATAAAAGGGTTGGTTGTCTGACAGCATAAGAAATGCTATAATAAACAAACGAAAGGATTTGGAAGGGCACAAGGCCACTTGACATGTTGAACAGTTTGCCATGTTATTAAGAAGTTTATTTTGATCAATGGTGTTTGCGTATAATGTATAATTGTGTTGACAATTTCTTTTTAGAGTACTGCAACATTGATGTTTTATTTTTGTATTGAACTTTTTGTCCATACAATTTGGATGTTTTATCATGTGCACTGGGCACTGGACATTATTCTAAAACACAACTGGTTTTTAACTAACTAATCATCTGAGACAGACGCTGACAAAGGCGATTTGCCGAGACACGTACGTTTCTTGAATACTGCTATATGCATTCATATTAAATTTGAAAGGCAGAATTTGTTAGTGCCATTTTTTGCTTCAATTCTACATATACATTGTTGAATCAAGCACATGAAGATGAGTTTTGGGACTTTGAAAGTTTGAGTTGAGCAGTTCTTGCATATTTATTGTTAATATACCTCACCTTTTAAATAAATGTAAATTACCTTGAGATTCTTTAAGGTTAATAAAAACAAACCTCTTATAATGATGTTTAATTTATTTTCTCAGTCCATTTATAGTGATATGGATTTTTGTTGTCATTACTCAGCTGTAGGCTATTAGGAACTTATATGTAATTGGTAAATTAGTTAATGGATGTTATTTCCAGCTTGGGAAAGTGCAGCATTACCAGTAGACGGGCTGAATCTTTTCATTTTTGGAGCTTTTATAGGAGTTTGTCAAAAGGGACCACCTGTCTGTGCTACAGGGAATGATTGGTTCCGGGATCTGAGCATGCAATGTTTATCATATCTCATGGAGAAGATTACGATCATGGATAATAAAGTGCTATCAATAAAACAAGCTGTTATTCAGGAACCTTAGTGTTATGGGAAAACACAAGTGCTTCTTTTTTATTTACAAAACGTCATCCCAACTGGTGCAATAGAATGCATTTAAAAGAACTTAAAAATAGGCATAGTGCTAGACTTATCACAAACTTATCACAATTTAAGTCCATGCTTTAAACATCTATTAAAGTCCAAATCGCTTAAATGACCATTCCAGAATAAATACAAATATTATATGTAGTAATTTAAAAACATTACCCTAGAGTGATTTATGTTATACAATGCTTTTTCTGTCTTTTTTAAAAAAACAGACAGAGTCCCGTACATTTCGGGTGCTTCTATTTCCTTTTATAGTTGAAATACCACAAGGTCCAGAATTCAATGTGAACTTTGCACCTGCACTTTGCAACTCACTTCGGTGATGTAAAAATTATCGTAAATTAGTAAGCTACTACCTACTGCTAATCTCTTAACATTTCAAACGGGTAGGTACAGATTTAACCATAATCTGTCACTGATACATTTCAAAATTATTTAGTATTACACAGATTAGTATCCACAACCGGCTAAGCTAATCGGTTGTTGCCATCAGACCTAACTACACATCTTGTCTACGGACAGTTTAAAATATAATTACTGACCATGGAATTCAGTCACCTATCTGGTTATCATGCTTATGAATGATCTGCCAATCTTCATAATTAAATAACATGGCATTTTTACAACTATTTCCACAAAAAAATCCAATGAGTACCTGTTTTACACAGCCTGTGCCTGACTGGTTTGTCCAGTTTTTTGGGGATAATGAATAGAATGTTTCCAAAACCTTGGTTCATGTCAGATGTTATCATATTCTTGGCTGGAGATGGTGGAAAGCTAAACCATTTCCTTGTCCCACTCTTTACAACAGAATACTTTCTGTCTCTGTTGCCATTGAGAACTCGACTGATTCTACCAATAACATTGGGCAGGAGCCCTCCCATATTTCTTCCTCACTGTATTTCAGCTCAAATGTATGGTTTGATATTACCAATCAATAATACTTGATCAAAGTTGAAATTGTCCATCTCCTCAGGTATTTCCTCACTTGCACTCGCCATTGTTGAAAAAAATCCCGCTCTAACTCTTCATATATAGCTATGTAGCTGTTTAAGGAAGAATGCAATGCATGGTAGTCCCACACAAAGTATGCACTTTTATCTAAAAAGATAATGATTGGTTTTCATCGTATCACCAATGTATCCCAATGCATATGACCAAGTGTACTTCACAATTACGTACGTTATTCTTTGTTTTTGTCATTTAGTTTGTCTATAGACTCATCTATCGCTAAACATGTATGCTGTGAACTATGCCTTGCCAGTTCCTTTTATTTTGATCAGACATGTTTAGAAATGAATTAAGATTACATGACAACTACTTATGCAAATTTTGTGGCATAGCATTTCAAGACATTACAGACACGCTCATATGGAAAGTGAAAGAATCTAGTTGTTTGGTTGCTTGTGCAATTGCATCCGGGTGAAAAACAAGCTGACACGTGTCTCCTCTACCTGCGGAAATGGTTCTCAAACATGGGTACTAGGATTACTGGTGGTACAGTAACCAGAAGTGTTGGGAACCGCTGGCCCAGGTTGTTTTAATTGGAGGTTGTATGAGATTAAAAACAGATTCACAAAATGAAAATCACAGAATTTGGGAAAACAATAAATGGTGTAGGCCAAAAAAATCAAACCTATTTTATAGGTCCCTAATAATGTGGTTTAATTCCAGTGTTCTACACTTCAAATTACGGTCTTATAATTTATCACATTTTATCACATTTTGTTTGACTTTGATCACTGTCCAGTTTGGTGTTTAATATCCTCTTTTATAGTGACTCTTGTTGCTATTTGAACTATGACTCCCAGTTCTGCGCACTTCTGACACCACCCTGCCAATCTTCACTCAATTCCACTTACATTGAACTCTACATGGTCAGACGCAAGAACATTTGTTTTCCATTATCTTAGTTTTGGGGATTGTAAAACATCCATACAAGTTTTACAATCCCCAAAATACATATTAAAAAGCAACAAGGATTGGTTAAGTAATGCTAGACTCTTTCTGAGGCCAAAGAGCATATCTGAATCACATCCCTAAGCTATGACAAATGTTACAAACAACAGTTGGTTTTTGCCATCTACCCCTATGATGAATTATCTCAGGTTTTGCATCTTAAGGGTGATCAATAGAAAGGTACAGCACGCTCTTGGCTACAAAATCTGTTCTGTGCAGTTATTTTGGCAAACAAATAACACACAATCAAGTAACTGTATTGTACCTTATGTTCATATTCAATAACTTTAATATTTTAAATTAAAAACAAAACACAGTTTGTTGTGCCATGTGGAAAATGCTATAAAAATGTGTTGTGATCACGTATTTCTTTAAGAGTTCTATGTATATCTGTATGTTGGTGTCCCTGGACCGTCGCTTTTCTGTGTCTGTGGACTAACATTTACGCTTCCGTTTTGCCGTCATTCAAATATTGTGTTGATCCAAGGCTGTCAGTGTTCACTTGACAGAGCATGGCTATGTAAACCCTGTGAGGGTGAGTGGAGATGGTTATTCTTCATCCGTTGCCAGTGACACAATCAGCAGTCCTTGTGGAAAAGAGCCAGTCACTCAGAACAGCGAAGGGGCCACACTGCCTGTCAATCAGGATTTACGTTTTCTTCAGGGTTTCCATGGTGATTGTGTAAGATGGTTTTGAGGAGTATGATTTCTCTCCAATGGTATTCAGGGTTTGCGCTGATGTCTGACGCTAATGTTTTCAACATCAGGGCTTCACAGTGGTCTTGGAATTACTATCATGTCAACACTAAACAGTTGTCTAAAATAAATGGGACGGCATGATTTAATAGAAAAAGCATTGTTGTCTTGTCAGTAAATGCATCAATAGCCTTACAGGCAGTGCTGGCCCGAACCTTTTGGGGGCCCCAAGCAGAATTTGATTTGGGGACCCCTCCTACCACACAGAGTCACCTGTGCACTTGATTGGGGGCCCCAAGCAGCCGCTTAGTTCGCTTATGCCTGGGGCCGGCCCTGCTTACAGGTCTGGAACGTTGGCTCTAGTAATTTTGCCTGTTGTAAAAATGGAAGCATATTGTACCATACATGTAAATAACGTGCGGTATGGCAGAACTATCCATCTTTTGTGTCAAATGCAACTAAATACACTAGCTAGCTACTTGGCTTGTGGGCTAGCGAGTTGGATCGGTATTGCTGGTGTAAGGCATGGCCGTGATCAGGAATTGGACATTAACTCATTTGGATGTGAGTAAATTACAAAAACATTAAAAACATCTCTCTAAGGTAGGCTATGCTATGAATGGTAAGGAGACCGCAGTGGATATGGATGCAGCTGTAATGCTTCACTGTTTATGATATAGAGCACTGTGAACATTCGGATACTATTGGATACATTTACGAACCCATGTATAATGGTAAAAATACTTTGGTTGAGTCAGTGATGCATACTAGCTTGTTTCTATACATTGGCAATTTTAAATGTGGCACCCTGTCCCGCGTGTACAGATTTTTATTTTACTATATCATTTCTATAATACAGTCATATTTTCTGTGAGCAATGATCTATAATCTTCAAACTTAGTGACTTTCTTCTTTACCCTTCAGAATGGGCTGGATTTAACGATTTCTTTTTTTTCCCCTCAGGGCAGAATGTGGGTAGATGGGAAGGGGGTACCTAGACCCTAAGGATTCTCTCCCCCCAGTCCCCCAACAGTCTGAGAAGGTGGCGGACCTCCTTGAGGCAAACCTGGGCCGTTGGCACTAAAATGTCCCTAAGTAGTGGCACTGCAGGCGGGAAAGGTGTGGACTCGAATGCGGTGGACACTTACGACAGCGGTGATGAGTGGGACATTGGTGTTGGAAATCTGATCATCGACCTTGACGCTGACTTAGAAAAGGACAAACTTGAAATGTCTGGAACCAAGGACGGAGGGGGCATGACTGCTCCACCCAGTGCTGTTGCAGCTTTGCCTGACAACATACGATTTGTTAGTCCTGTAACGGGTCCGCAAGGCAAGGAGAGCAAATCTAAATCCAAACGCAGCAAAAACTCAAAAGACAATAGTAGCAAGGCCTCAGCTGGGGACGGCGCCAAGAAAGAAGCTCAGGCCCGAACCCAAGGGGAACCAACAAACACTGCAGCTAGTTCAGGAGCCGCTAACAACAATTCCACTACTGGAAAAGGCATGGAAAAGGTTGGCAAAATCTCTCGAAATGTTCCCAGTGGGAAAAAGGACAAGGAGGGGGCAAGTGGGAAAAGTAAGAAAGAGAAAAATGAGGTAATAGCAGTGGGAGCAATAGCTGCCTCTGAAAAGGAGATGGTTTCTCAAGTTCAAGTAGCATTGGGGGGTAACCGTAGCGCCACCTTTGAGAACGCACAATCTACGGACTTGGTAGGGGCCGATCAATTAGGGAATATTGCACTTGAGTCTGGGCTAGTTCCAGCGTTGACCATTAAGACCGAACCAGAGGACCTGGACAATAGTGAATGCCGAACGTTAAAGAAGGTTAAAAATGAAAAGGTAAGTTTGCTGTTCATCTTTTTCCAGCTTTGGGTTTTTCACCATATAGCCTACTTGCTAGTTTTCCGTTTGATTGGAAATGCCTTGTTTTTCACCTCTTCATGCATATACATCGTAATGCAAGAAACACACGAACAGTCGCTTAACTATTTACACGCACTTATCTTGTCACCTCATTGAGCTGGTCTATCAGTGATTATGTTGTGTGCTAAGAATCAGCCTTTTCATGCTTTCTGAGTACAAAAGACGCAGTGCAGGGATCTGCTTTGGACTGCCTGTCTGTCGTCGTGTTCCGTCGTGTCCTAATCCCACAAGCCCCAGCAGTGTGTGTGTTTGAGTTGGGTGGGGGATGGGCGCTGTAGCGGCTCCTGACTTACACTGACTGCTCTGAAAGTAAAATGGGTGGATGGGTTCCCCCGTGTCAGGAATACAAACTGTGGAGTCTCCTCTAATAATTCCAACATGGAAGGAAATCTATGGACAAATAGCTTAGCAATAAGAGAAGACTCTAGCGAGCCAATAACCTCAGCATGTATTGGTTGAAAACCTTACTCAAGGGTCAAAAACACTGTAACCTAATATAGTCTTTGTAAAACAGTTGCTGAAAGAAATATTTCACTGAAATCATAGCTGATGTCCCCATAGCAAGTTGTTCCATGCCACATTCTAGATTTAGATGAATTCCAATATTTTTTCCAGATGTATATAAAATATATCTACTAATTACTTACTAAATAGTTTTCCTTTCATGAAACAATTTGAACACAGTGTCGCTATTGTACAATTAACAAATTCTGCCAGCTTTACCACAATGCCAATTTATGCTTGCACTTTAAGGAGGCATTGCAATGTTTCCAAGCGGTTAGTGTGTTGTAGTTGTCAAAAACACGTTGTCACAGAGTTGTGCTAACAGTAAAAGCATGCTAGTGTTTGCCAATGTTGTACTAGCAAGCAACTCACAAAAACCTGTTGGTTAGGGTGACCATACAACGTCCTCTTTTCCCCGGAGATGTCCTCTGTTCACCATTCTTTCAGCAACACTATATTATGCTAGCAACACGAACGCAGATTACTTTTTCAGAATAACAGCGCTCATTCCAATGCATGAAATAATGCATTTTAAATTCATTTTAAAGCTAGTGAATTATAATTTTTCCTGCCTATACTGCCTCAATTACCCAAGGTTTTGAGGCTACATTTGGATTAAACACATCCTATTCAACATTTCTTCATAGCACGTTACGACACAAGATGTAGTATAATTTATATGAGACAATATATAAAAAAAATGTGTGTACTGCATAACTTTTACAATTTTTATTAAAAACGTATTCATCTTTTTTTTCCTATATAACTATTTTAATATTTCCTTAAACACACAATACAATTTAATTTGATTATAATTCACTAGCTTTAAAAGGAATTTACAATGATTATTTCATGCATTGGAATGAGCGCTATTATTTTGAAAAGAAAATCTGCGTTTGTGTTGCTAGCATAATATATTGTTGTTGAAACAACGGTAATCAAAGAGGACATGTCCGGGGAAAAGAGGACGTATGGTCACCCTACTTTTGGTGTTCTAATAGCATGTATTATTAAAGTACCATTTTCTTACCTACCTAGCCAGCTATGCAAATATAAGGAACATTGTTTGAATTGTGCCAATGCACAAAATGTAAATATAATGTTAAAAGGTGTTGTTTACTAACAAATTTTTGCCTTTAGGAATGTCAACTAGCCAGGCAGATAAACATCATCTGTGTGAAACTTTGTCATTGGTTTACCCCAGTGAGCATTAGTAATCAGGATCTAGTCATCTTTTATAAGTGTGTACTGCTTGACAAAGCTACATCAGCATTGTCCTTCCATTTATATTAAGTTACAGCCAGAACTTTGCTGAAATCATCACTAGGTCTGTTGCCAAAGTTTTTTGCCATGCTGTACAGATATCTTTCATGCAGAAAATAGTATCTGCATAATGTAAGCATTTGTTGTGCAGCATTTGTTGGTCTGAAATCACTCCAGAAACATTCTGTGCAATTTCTTTTCTTGGAAAACAACAGTTAGGTGCTGGATTGAAGAGTAAGAACAGTTTGAGTTAAGAGAGGTAAAGTTTCAGGTTTAAACCGCTCTGCACGTCATTGTTGACATACAGAGAAATAGAAGACCGCAGCAAGGTCCCAGATTAATGAATACCTTTTAGTAGTTGGATTCACATGTGGGAAAAGCAAACTTTGATAAAATAGTTAAAAGGTTTGTTACGAACTGGAGACCTTGAGATATTTTTCCTTTGTTTTAAACCTAAATTGAAACTAATAGTCCTTGGAATTATATCACTCATCTCCTCATGACGGCAAGTAAGCGTCTAGGCAAGTGTTTTGCTTTGTGCACGTTTTCCAGTACAAACTCTTTTGTGATTTTGCCATCCCAAATGCTGCCTTTGTTTTGGGCTCTCTTTAATGATGAGTCACTAACCGACATTCTCTTATCTTTGATTGAGTGCTCAACCATGTGCTTGCACAGTGTCTCAGAACAGAGCCCCTAAAGCATTGGCTCTAGAGTCTGGAATAAATCCTCTTCCCTCAACTACAGTATACCCCCCTTCCCCCACCATCTCTCTCTCTCTTTCTCTGCTCTCGTTATATTACCAGCCTGGAGGATCCAGGCATTCATCAGCTGCCTCAACGTGATGCTGGCCTTGACTAATGGAGCAGGTCTCATGGAAAATTACATTGGCAATGTCAGTTGTAAAGAAAACGGGCTGTGCTTGAGAGCGAAAGAGCATGGCCAGCACTCAGAGAAGGTCTAGGGGCTGACGTGCTGTTAGCAGAGAGCTAGTTTGCTTTTCCTTTTTTGTCTTCGGCCAACTGACGGGTGCTATTGTGTTACAGCTTTTTCCTTTTTACTAGTGCCATTTCTTTTAAGCAAACTAGAAAAAGACAGGGATGGTTTGATTTTCTGTTGTGTAGATGAGTGTAGCGGTAGTTACCCTTTCCTGCTGGTTAGGCTAATTCTATCAAGACACTTAGGCTGTGTAAACAGTGCAAATGTACTGTTGTTCCATGTGATTTGTGTGAAACATTTATTTCCGAAATCTGCTCAGACAAATCCTACCAAATGTGAACTGGAATGTTAACTTGATGGCCCAGGGTTTGTTGTGTCTCCAAAATGCCCTCTGTCTGCTTTTTAATGGATTTGACCTGTGTTCTAATGAAACCATTTGACATTTTAAAGTGTAACTGACACAATTTTAACTGCTTTAAAAAAATAATTTGCAGCAAACACAATCATCACATATGTGAAACATTAAAATATTTGAACATTGTATGAAGGTATGGAACCTTTAAAATGAACCATTGTCAGAAACTTTTATGAAGGGCGTCATATTATTTCTGGAGTTATCTATATTTTAGAGCTATATTTTAACATCCTGATACAATTTAATGTTGTTAAAATGCTGTGGCTTTAATTGGCTATATGCACAGCTCCACTACTTCCTGAACTTAAGCCAGCTCCTTTGTTTCCTGTCTTACATTATTGGACAAACTGATTAATCCACGTGTGTCACAATGTCCTATACACATTGTTCTAGAATGCAGGAAAACAGTTCCCCATGTCATTATAAACCACTTAAAGTAGTCACTATAGGTATACACACACTACCTGATGACTCAAGCTTTATTCTTTCACTTCTCGTTTAGTCTTGCGTGGTCAGAACTTTGGTAACAACAACACAAAGTCTGGGAAGAATGCATTCAGAAATTGAGAAAAAAACTGTTCTGGGGCGTGTTCTCTTCAGGCAAATAACTTTTACAACCAATCATAAGTTTGGGGTAGGTGGGTCTGAAACTTCGGCGGCAATCGTGCTCACGCTTTTTACAAAGCAATATTGACAAGCAGCGATGTCACCCTCTGTTTACTTTTTGGTTCCTTCTCTGTGTGCAAATGTAGCCATTGAAACATGAGTATTGGAGAGCTCTGCGACACGTGGTTGGAGGAACCATGTACTGCAAGTCGCAAAGCTGCCGACAAGGCAGGGTCAGGGGGAATTTGGAGGGGAGAAAAATTGGGTAAAAGAAATGTGACATAACATTTATGCATATTTTGTGAAAAGAGCCTTTCATCCACATGACAGTAAAAAAAATGTGCACCTATTTAACTTAAAAGAATGTGTAGCCTTTGAGGCAATGCACGTGCAAGCTTTATGTTAGTATGTTTATGTACAGGTAGGGCTGCCCTTTTTTTAAATTCCACACCAAATACCTTTTTTGGTTATTTTTCTGAACATGCTCATAAATTCTTCCTTTAATTCTAAAGCTCTATTTTTCAGTTTGCACAGTGTGCAGACTTTGTCTTTCTACTCCCCCCATTTCATGTTTGCAGCAAGTGCAAAAACTCTGTCCCAGTCCGCGCGCCTGTACAAATCTCACACCCACGATCTAAAACCAGGTCTACATGCAGCAGATGCAGAGCAAGAGAAGAGTTTCTGCTTCACCTACCCCAGCTTTGGTCAGAACTACTCCATCATCCCAGAGTGGCATCTCAAGGACAGGGAACCAGCCAGAAAGGCAGTTGAAACTTGCTAACTAGCCAAGCCAACGTACATTAACCAAATGCCAGTTACCACACAAGTCACTTGCTTGACAAATATCATAAATACATGATAAATAGTTATTGATGACACTTTAATGAATGTATTTGTGTTACATGACTACTACATCTGAGCGTTGGTGAATTTTGCTAGATAGCCATTCTGTTAACCAAAAGGTGGTGTTATGCCTAATGCTAAGGCCAGTTTATCAGTCATATAGGCCAGCAACTGACTTCCTATTTACCGAAAATTCAGGAAATTGCGCACGCCACCATCATTGCAGTAAACATTTTTTGTATTAACAGTGACCGTATAAAAAACTATTGAATCATTTACGGAAATGATACCTCAACAATCTCGCAATTTGTATCTGAAAGAAGTATCAGATATGATGAAGTGCCGCAATGAAAATCCGTTGTGAAAAGACTTGTTTGCTTCGAGGTTGTCCCTGATTATTGGCCGACTGTAAATACATTTATAACAAAACCTTTATAGACTTTACATGCTTTCTGTTAGTTGATTTGACAACCTACTGTTGCACATCTGCGTGCGTGCGTGCGTGTGGACTCGATGAAGCGAGGTATCCTACGTATCCAGGTTTCTATGCTACTGATCTCTCTTGAGTATCGTCTCTCTGGCTGTTCCAAACTCTCGCCCTCAGGGAGCCCTTCTCTTCACTCTAGTAAAAACACTCCACACTAATTGTTTTCCACATATCTACCATTAGCCTCTGTCTCCACAACAACGTAAAAGGCTTTGAGGTTACAAGCTAAGCACAAACACAGAGCTTTAAAACGGCGAGTTGTGGATTAAGAACGAGGGAGTGGTGGTGGTAACTGAAAATCTACTGTCCACCTCTACTGGCAACCTCGGTCTTTGTTTTTTGCTCAATGAATATGAAGGGAAATCTACTGTCCACCTCTTTGAAATCCGTGGCCTTGGCTGAGTGCCTAATGCAGGGTGGGAAACATTATCTCAGGTCTGTTAACATTTCACCTCTTTAATGGTAGTAAGAGGATGAGGTTAGGGAAAGCTGATCTTGGAGACTTGTTTTAGCTAGCCTTCTCCTTTCAGATCCAGGAACATTTTGAGGTTGCCTGAGGTTGCTTGTTGAATTCAGCATTTGTCTTGCCTTTGTCCCAATTTGAATAGGACACATTTCATTCATTATCCCTTGGTTGGTTCAAAGCACTTGCAGGCTAGCAATGTTAAATGCCTTTCACTAGACTGCTCTGTTAAGAGTCAGACACTTTTCTAGTTGGAACAGAGATCAGATAGATGGGTAAGGATGAAGGAAAACACAACTGACAAAATCTCAACTTGAATTGCTAAAGATTTTGTCATACTCCTTTATTAACAGCTAACACGGAATACCTCGTGATTAGTTTGAGCGTTGCAGCTGAAACAATTCTTGAAACCGGAATGTGAGCCAGTGTTGCTACAGGCTGCTTTTTAGTATGTGTAAGGAATTAGCTTTGGTATGTGGATCTTATTTCCTTTTCAACCATCCCCACTTGGGAAAGCCTTGTTATCCAAGGCTTCAATTGTTGAAGGGATATGCACCAACTAGATAAAGCAGGGAATTGATTCTTCTCAGCAAGTAAGCAGATGACATCCTGTCAACACCTATTTTTCTGTATAGTCACCACCTGGCCTAAGGTCTGTTTTTACAGTCTCCCACTCAAAATCGAATTCCCATAACAAATGGCTGCTCTGGGATGTGGGCGCGGTGGCGTGAAGGATTCATTAACAATTGAGGTCCTAAATGTCACGGCATACTGTCTATTCTCAACATGCTGTGTATTTTCAGGATAACCTGTTTATTGCAACAAAAGCAATTGAGGTTTGCTGACAGACAGGACAGCACTCACATCTTTTGAAAATGGTACAGGGGTTACAAATTTTGCACGTTTGCTTAAGGTGTGCGATAATAAATTGAACCTCAGTGACAGTAACCATACCAACCAGGTATCGCCGGCATGCTGCAAATATTGTTTACTAGCCTATAGTTTATGGGCTATAGTAGAGAGGTGTTTTAATTTCAAATAAAAATGATTTTTAATATTGGTAGTTGTGGAATAAATAATATTGACAACAATCCAACTCGCATTATGTCAAATAGTAATTAGAAAGTATCAGGAATGTTACAAACGATTGTTCGATTTATTTTTTGCGAAGGTTCTGGTAAAATGAAATGTGCTTTAAAAGAGACCATGTCTCACAGTTGCCTTTTGTTGGGTTATCTGAGGTTGGCTATGCGTTGTGATTAATGTACATGATATTGCTTTTGTGATAAAGGTGAACCAATGACAATGGCTTTAGCTGCATCCAGCGATCCCAGATCTGATTCTGTTTTAAGCACGAAGTCCTTTATTTACATTCCGACCAGAGGCCACGCCTGTGAATCCGAACGGAACAGCTTCATGTCGATGACAGTACTGCAGGAAATCCTTGTCGATCCAGAATGTGACTCTTCTTGTTCTCGTATTTAAATTGGAACTCGTTCCTTGATAGTCATATAGTGTCTACATTTAGCAGCGTTCTTAACCTGGAGAATCCTGCGGCTAATGCCGGCCTTTAGTTGCTGTATTTTAGCCTACTTTTTTGTCAACATAGGGGTTTTCTTGATTTTTTTACTTGCTCTTGAAGGCTTTGTGATAAAATGTTTACCTCCCAAAGCTTGTTGAAAAGCCTATAAACCTCAACTGGTAGTTATGTTCCTCTACTGGGTTTACAAGGTGACTTTGGCCAGACTACAGCTGCAATACAGCCTGCATGCAGGAATATAATAGGCCACTATCAGTTTCCAATGTTTTTGTTTCGTTACATTCTGAAAAGGCCCACAGTTATTTACTTTCATATTTAGGTTAGCTACCACCATGACATGGCCAGATTGTAGATTTATGCCAAGTAGAAGCAGCTACATGGAGCAGGAATGTTAACATAGTGGTTGGTGTGTGTGCCTGTGAATTAATCAGTGTTCACGTCAAGTACTTGACTAAGCTTATTTTTCATTGAGCTCATGAATGCCGTCAAGTAGCTTAGCTCATGTATTCATGTGTGACCGTTTCTTACACCTAACGGCAATTGAGAAATGACGGGCAGGTCGGCCAGAAGGTCACAGAACACATTTGACGACTCCTGCAGAACGCGTTCACTGATCTGAAAAACAAAGCCCCTGCATGGACGGTCCTCCCTCCCTCTGCTTGTATTCTGTGAGGCAGGCAGGCGGGGGGAGGGGAGGCTAGCTTGCTAATTCAGCTCATGAAAGTCTTATGCAGCGAGAGCAGCTGTCTTCCATTGTCAGCCAGCAAATTTCCAATGCGCCTCATTTCTCCTCTAAATGCGTGTGTAGCAAGAATGCCAAAAGCTGGGGGAGGTCGGTGTGGAGGGGCAAAGGGGAACAAACAAACAAAGCACAGGAAAACGGAGAAGGCCAAGATTTGAGATTTTTGTCTGGCTTTTTTTTCGCTAATAGTGCAGAGTTACGTTGTCCATTCTAATAATAACCCATTAATCTTTTCCTATACCACAGAGTTTTGTCCTCATTCTAATAATAACCCATTAATGTATTCCTACGTGTCCTCCCGGGCATTGGGAAAAGAAAAATGTCTGCTGTGGCAAAAAGGAGGCACAGAAGAGGTTGAGAATGGAGGGAGTGTGGGGGATGGGGTGGGGCCAACTGATGTTAAAGAAGGGAGGGGGAGGGGGACAGTGTTCTGAATGGATGAAGTCTTTAACCCCCCCTACACACTGAATGGTTTGTCCAGTTTCCTTCAACTGCATGATGCTGGTGGAATGAGAAGGAGAGGCTGGTTGAATGGGGTGGTCTATTAATGCAGATCTGATCACAGGGTTTCAGAGTCCTTCAGGCATGTGGTCTGATTAGCAGAACAAAACCCACGCAGTATGGAGGAGCCGACGCAAGTGGCTCTTGCCTAGAATGTTCTGCCTGCGAGGGAAAGCCAGCACAAATCGCGTAACGGAGCCACCGATGTTGCAAAGACTTGGTGCTTTTTAGGGTTGATGTCTGTTCTCAATAAGCGTGGCAGAGTGCATTTTGGGATGTTGAGTGTTTTGGTCGAAGCAGTGTGACACTTGAACATGTATTTTTCTTCATGCAGGGCTCGTGCTGTCCAGTGTTGGCAGGATTATACAGCACTCATTGTCGAAACAAGATTTCACGACAAGGTCACATTCATGACTCAACCGCTAATGAAAATGAGTGTGCGCGCTCCAGACAATTCTTCAGGCTTATCTAGGGTTCTTATAGTAGGATTGTGAAACCCTCCCTCCATTGCAAAGAAATGCCCTTGGAGAACAAAATGCTGTGGGAGATGAGCAACGCTGAAGGCAAAGAGAGATTTATGTTTGTGTGCTGTGACCCTGCAGCTTCCATTAGCTTGAACAGTAATCGTGTCTGTAGACTTGTGCACCACTTTGAGGTTGAGGAAGAAAATACTTGAATTATACTACAATAAGACATGAGGATTGCCTTTTAGCAGTCAATCTAAAGTGGGAGATAGAGCATGAGTTGATTTAGAGAACATACACTGTTGATTGGAAAGCACCTAGGTTTTGGCTTGTTTCAAAAGGCCTTATGGACTTTTGGAAATACCCAGATCCCTTGGGCTGATCTTATTTCCACTTAAAGCCCCCGGTTTCAGTTGACTAATGCTTGTCTAAATATATTTGGGGAATGATAAAGACAATCTCTTTACTACAGAAGAGAAAGGTGGATAACGCGCATCAAACAAAAAGAGGAAAGGTGCTCAACAACTGAGACACAGGCTGAAAAAACTGAGAGAGTAGGAGCATTCAATAAAAGAAATCAGTCCCAACTGAAGCTCAAATAATTTATTATTAAAAGAACTGACGTTTCGACGCCTCGGCGTCTTCTTCAGAGACACTCAGTTCTTTTAATAATAATAATTATTTGAGCTTCAGTTGGGACTGATTTTTTTTATTGAGTGCTCCTACTCTGTGTTTTTTCATCTCTTTACTACATTGCATTTTATTTTTATTTTATTTAACCTTTGTTTAAATGATCACTCCGGACCTCTAAACAGCGCAAAATCGTTGTGCTGGTTGGTCATGTTCCGACATGACAGGCACTAAAAACACCTCAGCACGTTTAGTTATTCCCAACTTGGCCTCCTTAAAGATACAGTCTGCCATTTTCTTAATTGAAGAACTATTTTTTAGGCTGCCCATTTTAGTCCGGATGTGTAGTATATTGTTATACTATATGCACAATCTAAGTAGAATCCACGTCTTACCGTACTTAGCTTGAAAGCTGACGTGTTCTCACCGCTATTGCAGGCATTCCCTTACCAAGCGTCAGGCAGGGAATTCACAACAAATTTCTGACGTAGGGTTTGCCAAGGGGATGTCCTGTTGACAGAGCTGTCAATCAAACCAGAGCTATACAGGGATTTCTAATGTGTTTGGAGGGTGGGCACAACCTCTAGACCCAGGAGAACAAGAGAGAAAATATGAACCTATACACTTCAGATAAAGTCCCAAGTGGAGACCCTGTTTTTGCCCTAGGGTGCCTAAATTCACATTCTTTAGAACCTAGAGGCCTAAGTAGTTCTAAATATTACCCAAAATTGCGGATTGCATCTTTAAGTGACCAGAAATACTTAGTGATGTCACCGCAACATTTTCAAAATTACAAACAGTACATTTTTTTAAAAGTCAATCTTTGAATCGAGTTGATTGGAGAAAAGAATGGGACACAAAGATCAGGAAGCTAACAAAACTCCTCCCCTGAATCTAACTGTAGTTTCAAAAATATTGCGGTGACATCACTGTAGGAATTTCCGGAGACATACGGTGGCCAAGTTGGGAATTACCGAACACACTGAGGAGGTGTTTCTAGTGGCTATAGGGTCGGAAACATGACCTGTAGAATAATTTTGAGCTGGTTAGGTGTCTGGAGTGTTCCTTTAACCAGGTGCACCTTCTCATTTATAATGGTGACCTGGCCAAGACAAGGCACAATGGTGCAAGATGACAAAGGTACATGTGAATACACAAAAAATACAAGGTGAAGATAGTCAGAATATAAGAAAAGTATATGTAGAGTTAGTGCAAATGAGGTCTAAATGTAGATGGTTTGAAAAGTTCCTCAGCAGTAACAGTGGTTAGTAATAGATGACACTTGAGCATAACAGTGCAGGTGATCATAGTGTAAATAACATAAAATGAATAACTAACAGTGCGAATGAGTGTGTGCAAATATACTATGGGCATAAATAAGGCCCTAGGGCATAAATGGGCTGAGAGAAGTGTGTGAGTGAGGGGGTCAACATGTACATTAGTCGGACAGTAGCTCTGACAGTCGTACCTTAAAAGCAGTAAGGAAGATTGTGTTCTAGTTTCAATTATTTTCGTAATGATTTTTGTAGTTGTTAGCAGCTGAGAACTGGAAGGAGTGGCGGCCAAAGGAGTTATGGGCCTTTGGGGTGACTAGAGAGATGTACCTGCTTGAGCAAGCAAATGTATACTACAAACTAAGTCCAGCGGTCAAACCATGCTTGACATCTTGTTTTTTTCTTTTTATGATAACACTGGAGTTTGTGTATTGACTGGTTTGTCTAAGTGTATTTATAGGCTTGAAATGCATGTAAGAGTGGAAATGTTAGCTTGTTGTGTAACCTATGCTATCGTTCCCAGTTCCTTGTTGAAAGTTGAAAGCGTCTGGTTTCAAATAGGATTAGCTTAATAAAGGTAGGCTATTTGTCGGGTTCTGCTCTTAGTGAAAGAGATGCTTTGGTCTTTTTCCTGTGACTGAGTCTCCATTCTACTCAGTCCTCTGTGGAATAGACTGAAACCTGTGTTTCACTGATTGGTAAGAACCAGGGTTGCAAGATGTCAAGACCTCTCATTTCACACTGTTCCTTCAAATCATTACACGCATTTGAAAACTAGGCTGCAGAGGTATAGTAAAAGGACAAACTTCTACCAGACGTCATGGCCCCAAGCTCTATATACACTGTAAACCCAAATAAGTTACCAGAACTCAAAAAAATTGAGGCAATCGATTGCCTCAATTTTTTTAAGTTGATTAACTCAAACGTCAACATTTTCCAGAACTCAAAAGGTTGGATGACTTGCTACTTGTACCTTTTGATAACAGTTAAATTAAAGTGGTCATTTAGCCCGACTCAAAAACTTTCAGTTAATAGA
>JACXGM010001190.1:0-33112 GCA_016801145.1 Umbra pygmaea
TTTTCGATTGATGTCTCTGTAGACATCTGCTGTTATATAAAAAATGGCAGGATACCCGGCAACCGCGCTTATAAGTTTCTCCTCCATTTTTACATGCGCTGTGAAACAGTAGACAATGCGTAAATGAGGCAAAGGGCTTTGCATCAAAACTATGCATATGCAACGCAACTAGCGGATTCGGTGTGATTTGGGCATTAGGGTGGTGGGTTGAGTTGGGTGGACTTGAATTGGGTGGGCCGTGAACGGCCTCACACTCCGGTACAGTTGGTGGTGGTATATGCACCTTTAAGTCGGTTGCGATCTGCCATTAAACCTATAGAAGAAGAATAGAACAAACGAGCCACGCCTTCTCGATCCGTCACTTCCGGGTCTAGTCGGTCTGGGTTGTGGAAAAAAACTGGTTGTCATGATATTTAGCTACAGAATCTACAAATGACGGGCAGATATATAAAAATACAAAGTAGATTATCCATGTCAGGGTACAAGAAGGATTTTATTGGTATTGTGGAGCTTTTTTTGATAGACAGGGATATTTTACACTTTCAGCAAACCCATCGTCAATTGGTAAGTTAACCTAGCCAGCTAACGAACGTTAGCTAACTAGCTAGCTATATACAGTAGCTGATTGATGTTTTGACATAGCTAGCTAGCCTATCAAACTAGCATTAGCTAGCTACACAACATAGCTAGCGATATACTTACCGGCAGCTTACGCTAGCTAGATAGCTTCATTGCAAGATCAATATTGTTTACTTTGCCAGGTTATATTTCTACCCACCGTTATGTACCGACGCCGATAGAACGCTAGTAGATTCAGCTGGCGTGTAATCACTATCAGTTAGCTTATATTATAACGGCAACGTTAGCTGTCTATCTTATTTTATCTAGCTAGTTCACTCTAGCTAGCTGGCCAGTCCGGTGATATTATCAAATTCATTAAACATGACTCTTTAATGAGTGAGTGATTCATCGCGTGCACAGGTTATAAACCATTTAATTGTTAACTTTGTTTTCTTGATATGTAATGTGATAGTTCCAAGAACGTCAATGCAGTCTGTGTGTTTAAGACATTAACGGGACTTTGTGAGTTTGGATAATATCTTATATTAGCTGGTCTACAAAGCCGTGCACAGACATTTGGGGTGCAGGGGCTCAAGTAATAAAAACGGCACCCTGCATGCGCGCACACACGTATGCATAGACACACACACACACACACCCGTTCCAAGTGTCCATTATTTTCATTTCCCAATGTTGCCACAACCATTTATAATCACACACTATGTTCTGAACTTGGGCGTAGTTCAGTCTCCTCTAACACACTCTTCCTTTAAAGAAAGCACCAATTTAACAAGTTTTCATTAAAGTAATATAATTCAGTCAGGCTGCGTTTAGTTGCTCAAACTAATCAATTATGAGTGGATTAGTATAGACAAACTGGCTAAGGTGACAGAGGGTCAGATTGCTCAGTGGTTAGGGAGCCAGACTTGTAGGTGATTCCCATCCCCGACTGTGCCAAAAGTCGTTTTGTCCTTGAGCAAGACATTTTACCCTACATTGCTCCGGGGGGATTTCACTGTAAGTCGCTCTGTATAAGCGCATATGCTAAATGACTAAAATGTAAATAATAAAAAATATTACATGGCCGACCATTTATTCATATGGACTGTTCTACTAATATCCTAATTGTAAGTGTTATTGTTTCAACAATGCATTTGTATTCCTTATTTAAAACAGTGCAAAGTAAACATGGCATTCTCAGTAATTTTACTCAGGGCTGTTCCAAGTAATCCTGGCCCCTATGACAATATATGTCTGGGTGCCCATCTTAAATATGTTTATATTAATAATATAGTGTTATTATTAAGATCTGAACAGTGGCTGGAGTCCTTGTATCAGATTTTTTATATTAACTAATTTAACACTTATGCAAATCTATTTCATCCAAAACTATAATGAACAAAACTAGAAAAGCAATTTCAAAGTAGTTACTGAGTTACAGTTCATATAAAGACAGCAGTCAATTGACTGAGACAAAATAAAAGCATCTTGCAAAAATGTCACTGCTGTTACAGACCAGTTTATGTGGAAATCAGTCAAATTGATAACCTGGAAAAATCCAGACCCAAATCCGGAGGAGATATGGGTCTGGGATCTAGTAATGAAAATTAACCAGCTCGAGGGGCGGCACCAAGTATGCATTTGAAAATCTCACTGTACGCAATTGGATATAACTACGACCTATCACCAGTGGTTTTTCGCTAGGCACCTATAGCGGAGCTAACTAGTAGATTAAACTCTTGCAAAAACAGCAAAAACGTCCTTCCTTAAAAGGAACAATTCGAGCATCGTCTTCTGTCCCTCTTTTAGACAAAAAGCCAAGTTTAACTCGTTCATTGTAGTGGCCAAAGCCGTTTTAAACAACTGGTGTTATTGCGATCTTACAATGTTTACTAATTACTTCGAGGTCGCAGCGCTGTCGTCATCTGTTTAACACGCTTCTGGCACGCCTATATCAGATACACCGATGTGATTGGTGCAGCTCGGCTACAAGGGCATAGTTAATAAGCAGAATTACTCGGTGCCAGAGTAACTTGCTGAGCAAATTCAAACTGTGCTCTCGTGAGAACTCTGGATTTCCAGGGTATCAAATTGATGTATTGAACAACAATAGAAATTCTATATTTAGACTGTAGGCCCACTGTTTCCAGGTGTAAATGTTGATTTCCATCAGGGGAAATCCATTGATCTTAATTCATTTATTCAATTAATGTCCTTATTGAAGTCATTGAAATTGTTGCATTTTGTGTCTGTATGTTTGTTTAGTGTAGAGAGTAAAAAAGTCACAGCCTACATCATGCACTACTAATGGCAGATTATATTGTAAGTTATTAAACCACTGTTTCAAACAACTTCATAAACTGGATAATGAGCCAAAAGAGTGGTTTCATACTTGAACAGGCTTTCCTACTTATTTGCCTTAGCTTTCTGTAGACATCCAGTTGTATTAGGGCTGGGCGGTATGACCAAAAATGTATATCACGGTATTTGTCAAAATTCTACCGGTTTCACAGTATATGACAGTATTCTCTTTTTTTATGCATAATCAAGTGTTCCCAGCATTTTCTACAGTTTGAGAGAGGAATTATTGCAGTAGATTGACTTAGGATGGTCTATTTTAATGTCATGATGAGTGAATATTGTAGAATAATTCCACACTAGTAGCCTACTGTATTTAAGTGAATATACTTATATTTGCACAATTTTACAAATGGTTCGGAGGCACGCTTTATAGAAAGTTTTTTACACGCGATAACTGCAGTCATTATTTTTGTTCTGTACTGTTTTTCAGATCAGCTTTGTCTAAAGTGGGATACAAAATATATTGTATTCTATATATTATATCCTATGGAATGGCACATATTGTATATTCTCTCCAGAGTTTCTCTCTTAACTCATCAGATCCAAATTTAAAACATACAGCAGAGACCTAGAAAGGATATATACTTTTTAGAAATTTCCCTTTAAAACATAGATTTTTGGAAACTATACCATCTAACTCAAGTAACAGAGTATAACAAGTGTTTAAAAGTGTTTAATTATCGGAATACCGGGAACGAATACAATATTCATAATTTTATTAATTGTAGCATGGTGTTTACCCGCCCATTATATTATTCTTATCATGAAAGAGTTGCTATATGCACAGCAGACTTCGTTTTGACTGTAGAATATACATGTAGCTGTTTTAGAGACAAGATAACCATTTAAACTACTGTCGCTTCATAGACGCGTGTAAATTTAATTATTATAGAGACCATCGGAATTCGAACAGTAACTAACAAACTATTGGTTGTATTCTTTCAGTGAAGACAGAAAGCACAACTTCAGTATTAATTTTCCACTAGAAATTCAATTGTTTTAAACTTCAGAGACAAAACTTTCTTTATTTGCCAGTTTCTGCTGACAAGGAAGATGAATGTTGATCATGATTTTGGCTTGTTCGGGGGTGTTCCTTCTGCCGTATTCTACAGTACACTCACGTTCTTTCCGGGGCATTCCTCCTACCATGCTCTACCATATTCTACAGTAGCTAGTGTAGATGGCGCCCAGATTGACATAAAAGCCCACCCAAATAGTACAGTAGGCTATATGAATTAAACAGCATTCCAGGTTGGAATACAATGTATTAAGCATTGTTGCACAGCGCAGCGTTCAGGACGTTGTCTATTCAAATACACCGGTATTGCGGTATATAAAAAATTCATATCATCACAAATAAATACCGGTATTCGGTGTGAACCGTATACCGCCCAGCACTAAGTTGTATGGAAATGTTTAGGCACCCCTGACATTTTTCATGATTTTCATTTATAAGTAATGGAGTGTTCAGATCAGCAATTTCATTGTGATCTATCAAATAACTCAAGGACATAGTAATATTTCAGTAGTGAAATTACGTTAATTGGATGAACAGAAAATGTGCAATCTGCAACAAAATGAAATTGGACAGGTGCAAAGAATTTGGCACCCCAACCTTTATATCACATCAATATTTAGTTGAGCCTCCTTTAGCAGAAATAACAGCCTCTAAACGCTACCTATAGCCTGTAATGAGTGTCTGCATTCTGGACAAAGGTATTTTTGACCATTCCTCCTTGCAAAACATTTCCAGTTCAGTTAGATTTGATGGTTGCCAAGCATGGACAGCCCGCTTTAAATCACCCCACAGATTTTCGATGATATTCAGCTCTGGGTACTGGGATTGCCATTCCAGAACATTGTACTTGTTCCTCTGCATAAATGCCTGAGTAGATTTTGAGCAGTGTTTTGGGTCGTTGTCTTGTTGAAATATCCAGCCCTGGCGTAACTTCAACTTTGTGACTGATTCCTCAACATTATTCTCAAGTATTCTTAAAATCTGCTGATCTTCAGTGGAATCCATGCGTCCCTCAACTTTAACAAGATTCCCAGTACCAGCACTGGCCACACAGCCCCACATCATGATGGTACCTCCACCAAATTTTACTGTAGGTAGCAAGTGTTTGTCTTGGAGATAGGGGTTGCTCGATACCACTTTCATGTCCGATTCCGATACCACAACCTTGAGTATCTGCCGATACGGTTACACTACCATATTTTCCTCCCTCTTAATCAAATTTGTGGTTTTGAAGTTTCCAATGCTGCTGCCACATGGTGTCTGCAGGTTTAATTACATTACATTTTAAGACTTTTTTTAATGCCAGTCTAAATGCTTTTTAAGACCAATACTGCAGTAAATGCACAATAAAAAATCTAAAAAGAAATACCTGTAATTGGTCAGGAATGAAATTCTAATGCACGCTGGCAGAGGATTCTGTATTCTAGCTTGTAGCATTACTAAGCAATGTTATTTGAGATCAAACAAAACATTTTATTTAACACTTGGGACATGGTTTATCTAATAATATAACTTCAACAAAGCTGTTGCAAAAACTAACTTTGGTTTATAAAGGATGGTACATAAGTAGGCTATGTATATTTTTTACAAACCTGTGCACGTCTACACTAGCCCTAAAATGACCCAGCAGCAAATGAATACAAATGTTGAGAAATAAAATTACTGTACCATCCAATGTGATATCATTATGAATTCTGCATAAATTGATGACTGATAATCTTGTTAGATTTAGGCACAATAGCGTTATCATCTGCTAAATTTAATAAAAGGGATAGCTAGCAGGATGAATCTTTCACCAATGCTCTGAATCTGTTGTAATAACATATTTATGTAACATATCTATTACATTCATTGCTAATAATTGTAAAATTTTTTGTGGGTGGAAACAGAGTATAATCAAAAAACAATGCTTTAAAAAAGATAGGCCTATTCCTGATATTTGGCAGACTACCAATAGCTTGCAGGAATATTTGTTTGCCTTAATAGGCTAATGTCAACTTATGGTGGCTTGAGTAGTTAGCCTCTCTGTTACGTTCTCGTTCCATGCTATGTTTTGGAACTCTTGGATGAAGGTGTAATTTTTTGACCATGTATCATGTTAGTGAAGAGGAAACTAAAATTTCTCACTGTGCTGCGCACTGACCTGTTTTCTGATGTTGGAAGCGAGAGTTGGTGCACTTAGTGTCTCTTGCGTTGGAATGAATTGTCTGACTTTGGTGACGGTGACCAGCACAGTACTTCAGTTGAATGTTTGGATTTAATTAGAAATTTGCAAAGAAGTTATTTATTCATTATATTAAATAAATTAACACTTCTAAATGTATCTTATTTCTATTTTGCCTGCAGCATTTTATGTGCGTATGATAGACTGTGCTTAATTAAGCCTGGCTCTTAAGTTGCTAAAAGGAATTTTTCAAAAGTAATAAAATATATGAATCGCATAATACACCTGCACTAATGCAACACAAATCGAGATCGTGGAGATTTACAGCACACTGATACTGGGTCGTTTAATTTTTTGGTTTGGGGTATGCGCAATGAGCGATGCGCAATGTAATACTGATCACAAGAAATCTGTTACAGTTGACAACTCTACAAGGACACACATAAAAATCCTAAACACAGGATGATGCTCAGGTGTTAAGCATTTGTATGACAGTTTAGGACTAAGTTGGTGGTCATATCGGAATATACTCCCCCGGAACCTACTATATCCGATCCAGTGATTTTGGCCAGTATCGGACTTATACCGATACTGAATATCAGATTGGCGCACCCCTACTTGGAACGCTGTGTTCTTTTGCCGCCGTGCATAACACCCCTTGTTATGACTAAATAACTCTTTTTTTCATCAGTCCACAGCATCTTCTTCCGAAATGAAGCTGGCTCATCCAAATGTGCGTTTGCATACCTCAAGCAACTCTGTTTGTGACATGTATGCAGACAAGACTTCTTCCGCATCACTCTCCCATACAGCTTCTCCTTGTGCAAAGTGCGCTGGATTGTTGAACGATGCACAGTGACACCATCTGCAGCAAGATGATGTTGTAGGTCTTTTGAGGTGGTCTGTGGGCTGTATTTGACCATTCTCACCATCCTTTGCCTCTCTGATATTTTACTTGGCCTGCCACTAATGGCCTTAACAAGAACTGTGCCTGTGGTCTTACATTTCCTCACTATGTTCCTCACAGTGGACACTGACAGCTTAAATCTCTGTGATAGCTTTTTGTAGCCTTCCCCTAAACCATAATGTTGAACAATCTTTGTTTTCAGGTCATTTAAGAGTTATTTTGAGGCCACCATTTTGCCACTCTTCAGATGTGAGTCAAAAAGAACAACAACTTGCAATTGGCCACCTTAAATACCTTTTCTCATGGATGCACCTGTCTTAATGAGCTCACCAAACCAATTGTGTGATCCAATTAATCGGTGCTAGGTAGTTACAGGTATTCAAATAAAAAACTGACAAGGGTGCCAAAATGTATGCACTGCTCTAATTTTGTTTTGATGCATATTGCACATTTTCTGTTAATCCAATGAACCTCATTTCAATGCCAAAATATTACTGTGTCCTTCAGTTATTTGATAGATCAAAATGAAATTGCTGATCCAAACACCCAATTATTTATAAATGAAAATCATGGAAATTGTCAGGGGTGCCTAAACTTTTGCATTCGACTTCATACATTAGTTTATTCTCCTATTTGTTGACTGCTACAGTGCTTTTACTCAGTCCTTCTGCACTACCTGCCTCTGGCTGGCTGGCACTTTCTGCAGAGTAGGATAGACAGTCAGTGTTGATTAATGTGCACATTATGAAAACTAAACAATAATTTGTAGCATATGGAATAATCTGATTCTAGAAAAGCCAGGGATTGACTGTTGGATAGCTATCCTATCTGTGTAATTCCAATATTTAGTCACATTCACCACAAAACAGGAAAAATGAAGTTCAGGTCTAAAACGATGTGCAACTTGTATATCAACTCTTAATATTGCGCTCAGTAGAGCAATTTATTGGAGATGTCTACCCATCTCATCTGAGAAAAGCCCACTGTTCGTTTTACATTTTCAGCATGATGTGCAGTACACAGCAATGCTTCTGTGTGTCACAAACAGTTCTCCTGTCCAGTGAATAATATATTGTATTTTAGCATACATTATATATTGCTTGCTACTCATTTAAAAGTTGAACAATATAAATTGGCCAGCTAGCCAAAAAACTGTGTCTAAAAACACAAGCATTGCTGAGTACTGATTAGTCAACTCACCGTACCTGTATGTGAGAATCATTTTTGTCCTCCCTGGACAGCTAAAGTTGGAACATTTCTTAGAGGGGGTGGAGTTGGGCCCATAAATATACAACAATTATATTTTGGATTATTAAAATATTATTAAAAAAATATCTCCAGCCAAGAGGACACTTCAGTTAGAGGGGAAAGGGCATGGCTCTGAGGTCTATTTGTGCACATGCCTGTACAAAGCTACACTATGTCTCTTCCAAAAGGTAAAGATGGTATGACATGTACTGTAGCTCATTCACTGAGACAAGTTCTAACCCCTTGCCTGTCTCATGTCACAGAATAGTATGCTAGCTAGATGAGCATGTCTGTACTGTGTGTTCATAGTTCTCTTTTCACCCACTGATCCAGCCCGCTGAGTGACCTGACCAGGTTGCCTTGGCACCTTTGTGTGCCACTACAATCCAAGAACCTCTGGGACCTGTAAACTGGTAGATTATTTTCTCTGCATTTCCCACAAGACGCTTCATCCATCAGTGTATACTTAAATATAATGTTTGGTACACTCACTTACCATCCCACTCTCTCTTCCTGACCTCAGTAGAACATGAACGGCCTGTCCATTAGAGAGCTGTGTTGCCTGTTCTGCTGCCCCCCATGCCCCAGTCGCATCGCAGCCAAGCTGGCCTTTCTCCCCCCAGAGCCCACCTACACCATGCTGCCTGACCCGGAGGCTACCGCTGCGGCAGCAGCCGGGACCACGCCTGGGGGTGCTCCCCCGTCTCTGGGGGCACCGGGGCTGCGCTCCAGGCTGGGTGGAGGTGCAGGGGACAGAGGAGGAGGAGGAGGTGGAGGTGGAGGGGGTGGTGGAGGTGGTGTGGGTGGCGGAGCAGCGGGAGGGGGAGAAGGAAGGTGGAAATTGCACCTGACGGAGAGGGCGGAGTTCCAGTACACTCAGAGAGAGCTGGACATGACCGACGTGTTCCTTACCAGGTCTAGCCGGGGGAACAGAGTGGGCTGCATGTACATCCGCTGTGCCCCCAATGCCAGGTGAGTTGAGCAAGGAGATGAGTCAGTCAGTCAGTCAGGACGTTCGTCTTGTTCATTTTCAAAGACAGTTTGTTTCCATCTGTGTAGTTGGTCTCCTTGCAAAAAATAGACATCTGTGCAGGTTCTATTTATAGAAAAGTGTAAAATTAGGTGGTGTTCTACTTCATTCTATGGTTCTTATGTAAATGTGTTAAGTTGGATATTCTACTAAACTCTATTTTTCTATTGTAGAGCACATCACATTTCTATTTGACCTTTTTATTCTTATTGTCCTTCTCATTTTGCTGTCCGGTCTCCTAGGTTCACAGTGCTGTTCTCCCATGGTAACGCAGTAGACCTGGGTCAGATGAGTAGCTTCTACATTGGTCTGGGAACACGTATCAACTGTAACATCTTCTCCTATGACTACTCTGGCTATGGCGTCAGCACAGGCAAACCTTCAGAGAAGAACCTCTACGCTGACATTGACGCAGCCTGGCATGCCCTACGCTCCCGGTAAATACACAGACATCAATATGTGTTATTCATATGTTTTTTTTTCTTAACAAATTCTAAGCTAATTGTATTAAAGCCTTGTATTAATATGTTAACATGTTAGGGATTTAGAAGATGCTCCTATACAGAGCTGTTTGGTGCAGTTGGCTTTTGGTTGGGCCAGCGACACATTTCAGTCGTAGTATATTTTACTCAATATAGTATTTGCCAGGGAATTCACCTCTAAGCAAAATGTATATATGTAAAATGTATATAGTTTTTGTAAGTTAGTTACAGTCCTAGAATTTGGTGTAAACAACATGAAAGCATGGATCCATCCTGTATTGTATCCATGTTTCAGGCTGGTGATGGTGGTGTAATGTTGTGGGTGCACTTTGGGCCCATTTACCAATTGAGCATTGTTTAAAATGCCACAGCCTACCTGAGTATTGTTGCTAAACCATGTCCATTCTTTTATGACCATAGTGTACCCATCTTCTAATGGCTACTTCTAGCAGGATAACACACCATGTCACAAAGTTCACATCAGCTCAAACTGGTTTCTTGAACATGACAACGAGTTCAATGTGCTCCAATGGCCTCCACAGTCACCAGATCTCGATCCAATTGAACTCTGTTGGAATGTGGTTGAACAGGAGTCATTTTGACTAACGCTGGATAACATTTTCAACTAGGCACTTGGGTAACTTTGATTCCTACTCACCTTTTTTTCTGATTGTAACGATAAGCTGCCACACACATGGGTTTATCATGAAGGCCTTTGATCAGCTGCACGCATGTTGGGATGAGACGCCACACGGTGTCCACCCTCCTGGCCCAAAGGGGTTGTAAACACACTTTGGTTGTGACCTTCCTCATCCTGTCTTTTATAAAATACTCGTTCTGACTCATTCAGTTTGATCTTCCTGGTTCTTATCGTGCCACTGGCTCACCCGCAAGTCTTTAACGGAATCCTTATGCGCTGGAAGTAACGCACTCTCTGGACTTCTACCTTGATTGATCTCACAGAAGCCCAAAGTTGCCACCAGGATTTGCTTAGAGTGTGATGAGGCAAGTCAACCCAACAGGGCTGCCAATTGCACTGCCTTCCAAGGGGTCCCTGCACATTTACCAGAGCAGGATTCAAAAGCACAATTTCCACAGCAACTTTTAAATGTCTTTGGTCACCATTTTTCAAGTTACATGCATTGAATACAATTGCATCCGGCTGTCTATTGACAAAATACCCCACAGTCCTTGTGCTAAACTGCCAAAATAACATTTGAACTGATGGTTATAGAGACGTGGGTTTCCGAGCATTGCTTTTCATGGTCTACACATTTAACATTGTTTTATCCATTGGCCAAAATGCTTTTGTGTCTTTTTTACTGGGCTGTTCTAAGTATTTGTGTGTTTGTCAGGTATGGCATCAGCCCAGAGAACATCATCCTGTATGGCCAGAGCATTGGCACGGTGCCCACGGTGGACCTGGCCTCCAGGTTTGAGTGCGCCGCTGTGGTGCTTCACTCGCCCCTTACATCTGGGATGAGAGTGGCCTTCCCTGACACCAAGAAGACCTACTGCTTCGACGCTTTCCCCAAGTGAGACGTGCACCAAAAACAAACGGTCCCCATGGATACAATTCATTATTAAATTCTAAAGTGCATCTTTTAATAGCGAATTACCTTGGCAGAAAAACGCATTACAAAACAATTATAAATATGCAGTTACATCAATAAATGTCAAGGTTGGAAATTAACTTTTTTTGCAAAACAGCCACTGTGGTTGGTGGATGCCTACCTTCTATGCTGCTTCAATACATTGAATTCTTTATTAATACATTATTAATATAATTACTTAAGGGACATGTTGGGGAAAAAAACAAATGATTTTCAGATGATTGACAAATTGTGCTAATCCGTTTAGTATTGGATGTCCTATTACTTTTAGTCAGATAAGTTTAGACATTGCGTCCTACACCAGGTAGTTTCACATTTGAGAGTTGCAACATATCTGATCTAACACTTAATCTATGCCACGATATTTGTTGAATCAGCATTTCATTTTACATTTGTAAATTAATTTCCAAATAATCTGTCTGGAAAAGACAGTTCAGTCTTTCAAATGGTCCGTCTCCCAAATCGTCTCCTCAAGGGCTTAGCTCGCCACCACCTACTGCCCTCTATCACCTACTGCCCTCTATCACCTACTGCCCTCGATCACCTACTGCCCTCGATCACCACTGCTGTAGTGCCGAGAAGCAGCAGATGGAATCACTCTCCAGAAAAGTTCACTCGATAGTTAGACTCTCCTAGATTGCAAATTACACGCTGCTCGCCCAATCCAGATCGACAGTCATCTATTTCTCAAACTCCGTTGTTTAAAACACTTGTTGAGTTTAAGTCAACATCCAGCCAATCAGGAATGTCTCCTCTTACACAGCCTCAAACAAAATAAAACTAAGGTTATTAGTGTACACACACAGAATAGTCCTACTCACACTCTAATGACGTTTGTACCTCTTCAAAGCAGAAAGGTAATGAAAACTAATGAATTCTGGGTACACAGATACACTACACATTCTGATTGGATAATGAGGCAATTTACCCCAACACCGCAGTTTTGCTTACTTTTTTTTCTTTAAAATGTCACATACACTTTTCTGGGTATTGCAACTAAGAACGTTGTCTACCTAACCAGAAATGGCTGAGACATTTCTGTACATTTTTGCAAAACAAAATTTAAATGAAATGCACATTTATTTTGTAATACATCTCAATTCATTTCCTCCTATGGAAAATATTAATTTGACAATTTACTTCTATCATCCTGTTTACTAAGGATATCTTGATTAAGGCCTAGTAACATGGGTTACATATGCTTCTCTGGTAAAATGAGATTGGAGCGTATCAGAATCCAATCATAAATGCTGGGCCATCGAACACCCCTGTCCGTGTTTTTTTACTGACAACAGAACCATCCAATTAGCGCTAACATTCTGCCCTGTGTGCATGACATGGTTACTTGTTTAATGTTTTCTGATCTTGGGTAATGACATCGTATCACATCCTCATCAAATTCATTATATTCGTATTTAAATATACAGGTTTTGTCCTCTATATTCTCTACATTTACTTCATCAGACTATTGATGCTAACCCGGCAGCAGGCCTCATCTGTATTTTTTTTTGGTCAAGCATTATATTCTGTCTATAGGACCGCAGCTCAGGTTGGAATTCTCACAGACTAGCTCCGTGAAACCCAACCATATCTGCACCTTGAAAAAAGTTTGTCTTTTTAATGATTACGCATCGGAAATTTTGCCCAACGCCGTCCTATCTGAGACAAGTAATATTAATTTGAGAAAGTACCTGCATTTGGTGGGTGGTGGGTTCTAATTTCACCCGTGTCAAGGTATATTAATGTTTACACAAGGTATATATATTATGTAAATTTAGCATCTCGTTTTTGAGGGGGTCCTGAAAGACAAGAAAATACAATAAATTCACAATTATACAAGGCAGCATGCATCATAAACATACACACAAACTAACAGATAAAAGACAAAAGCTCTTCAGCGCACCAAAGCAACCCATATCCTCCCCAATCCATCCAAAAAAAATATGTACACATACACACACACACACACACACACACACATTAAACATTAAACATATCAAATATGAGGGAAACAGCTGCAGCTTGTATGCAAATGGTTAAATAGAGACACCTTAAACAGGTGAAAGGAGGAGATAGCTCTAAAAGACCTAGGTAAACCATTCCAATCGGAAGGGGCTTTAAATTTAAAGGCTCTCCTCCCAATTTCTTTAGATATAGGTGGTACAGAGAAGAGAAGATGGTCAGTGTCTCTTAGGCTATAGGATGATTGATATTGGATCAAGTGTTGTTTAAAAATAGTATGGGTAATTAAAAAAAATACATTTGTGAACAAACTGCAACCAGTGAAAACGATGTCGAACAGTTAGTGAAAAAAGATTCAGAGACTGATACATTTGACAATGATGCGTTCTAAATGGACACCTCAGAACAAATCTGCAGAGACTATTATAAATCACATTCAGAGGTTTCAGATTAGTTTGAGCAGTGTTCTGATAGACAACATCTGCATAATCAATTATAGGCAATAATAGTTGAGTGATAATTTTTAATCTAATCAATTTTGTTAAACAATAAACTGAACAGTATAACATTCTTAAATTACAGTTTATTTTATTCACAATAGAATTAATATGAGGTCTAAAAGTAAGTCGGGAATCGAGCCAAAGGCCCAAATATTTAAACTCCTCAACATTCTCTAGAGGTATACCATCCAAGAATTTAACCTCAAAAGAGCTATTTTGTCTATGTAGTGCAGATCTAGTTGCAAATAGCATGCTATAGGACTTATTTTTATTCAATAGAAGCAGATTAGAAGATAACCAAGTTTGAATACGATTAAAATCAAATTGAAGTGATGTTTTAATCTCCGATATTTCACGTTTAGATGTGTATATAACTGTGTCATCTGCATATAAGTGAATCTGGCAGTCTAAGCATATTTGAGAAATATCATTTATAAAACTGGCAAATAATGGGGGCCCTAGGGAACAACCCTGAGGGACACCCGTTTCAATTATTCTTGCCTGAGATTGAACAGCATTAAGAGATACAGTTTGACGTCTGTAATGAAGATATACATTAAACCAAAGAACAGCTGATTTGGAGAGACCAATAGCATATAATTTATCAAGGAGAATATAATGATTGACCAAGTCAAACGCCTTAGTGAGGTCAATAAAAATTGCACCAGTAGACCTTTTGTTATCTTGTGCAGCAAAAATATAATTGATAAATATAGTGAGGGCTGTTGTTGTAGAGTGATTAGTTCTAAATCCTGATTGATTTGGAGTCAAAATGGAAAAGTCATTAATATATTTGGACAATTGCTTAAAAATAAGCTTTTCAAATATCTTAGCTACATTGCTGATTATGGAGATTGGCCTATAATTGTTAACATCAAGTGAGTCACCACCTTTGTGTAGCGGTGTTACTTTAGCTAATTTCCACATCAGTGGAATTACACAAGTGGAAAGTGATAAATAAATCACATAATAAAAATGCTAAGACGTGAGATGAAAGTTTGATAAACTTAATGTCCAGACCATCAGGACCAGCCCCATTAGAATATTTTATTTCTGAGATTGCCTGTTGGACATCAGAGGGATTAATAGTTGGAAATGAAAATGAACTATTGTTCACTGAATTTGATATAGTAGAGTAGGAGAGCTCAGATGATTGAGAACAGCAGATAGAGGAATTAGTTATGGTAGAGTAGGAGAGCTCAGATGATTGAGAACAACAGATAGAGGAAAAATGTTGATTAAGGGCATTGTCCATTGAAATAGGATCAGTGATAATATCATTGTTTACTGTAAGTTTGGTAGGTAGTCTTTTATTGGTTTTGTTAATTAAGCAATTCTGGAAGAAACTAACTCTTTAGAGTTTTTGAAGTCATCTGATAAAGAATGCTTATAGTAATTTGATTTTGCATTCCTTGTTTTGGTTGTGCAGGCATTTCTTAATTTCTTATTTTCAGACCAATCAGCATCATCCTTTGTCATGTGGTATTTGACCCATGCTTTATCTCATTGTTTAAATAAATGTATTAAATCACTGTCAATCCAAGGTAAGTGATTACCCTTGACCTTAGCTAATATCCAAGGTGCATGACCATCTATGACTTTAAGAACTTCTGAGAGAAAAAAGTTCCATGTGTCTTGAACATAAGGGATCATTTGAAATCTAGACCAGTTAATGCTTATAAAATATTCAATAAAGAGATAGATATTAATGTTTACTCAAGGTATATATATATATATATTAATGTTCACTCAAGGTATATATATTAATGTTTACTCAAGGTATAGATATTAATTTTTACTAAATGTATAGATATTAATGTTTACTCAAGGTATAGATATTAATGTTTACTCAAGGTATAGATATTAATGTTTACTCAAGGTGTAGATATTAATGTTTACTCAAGGTATAGATATTAATGTTTACTCAAGGTATAGATATTAATGTTTACTCAAGGTATATATATTAATGTTTACTCAAGGGATATATATTAATGTTTACTCAAGGGATATATATTAATGTTTACTCAAGGTATAGATATTAATGTTTACTCAAGGGATATATATTAATGTTTACTCAAGGGATATATATTAATGTTTACTCA
Organism: Umbra pygmaea; assembly: GCA_016801145.1. Classification (NCBI taxonomy): domain Eukaryota; kingdom Metazoa; phylum Chordata; class Actinopteri; order Esociformes; family Umbridae; genus Umbra; species Umbra pygmaea. The sequence continues at coordinate 15,949 of JACXGM010001190.1, forward strand.
AGTGTTTTAACCTGTGTATTGCAGCATAGAGAAGGTGTCTAAGATTCCTTCCCCGGTGCTGATTATCCACGGCACGGAGGACGAGGTGATCGACTTCTCCCACGGCCTGGCTCTGTTTGAACGCTGTCCCAAGGCTGTGGAGCCGCTCTGGGTGGAGGGGGCGGGGCACAATGACATAGAGCTCTACAGCCAGTACCTGGAGAGACTACGACGCTTCATTAACCAAGACCTGGCCGCAGCGCACGCCTGAGAGGGCACGGGTCTGTCTGTGGTTCTGTCTGTCTCCTTTTGTGTCTGTGTTTATGTAATGTATGTATGACATACCTACATGTCTGTCTGTGTCTACGTGTCAAGAGGAGCATCAACTTTGATGATTCAAATATGTTTTTGTGTGTGCGTGCATGGATCAGCTGTATGTGTTTTTTATCACGGAACTTGATATGGACGTAACTGTAAGACTGTGTGTGTGTGTGTGTGTGTGTGTGTGTGTGTGTGTGTGTGTGTGTGTGTGTGTGTGTGTGTGTGTGTGTGTGTGTGTGTGTGTGTGTGTGTGTGTGTGTGTGTGTGTGTGTGTGTGTGTGTGTGTGTGTGTGTGTGTGTGTGTGTGTGTGTGTGTGTGTGTGTGTCATGCATGCAAACTGTCATCCGTGTACATACGTATGTACTCAGAGTTTAAGATGCTCTCTGTATGGACCCGAGTCGACGTCACACAATGGACAGCTGTTGGTCTGCTTTAGTCTCTCTGAGGACGGACGTCTACATCTCTTCACTGCCTTCAGCACAGTCCTGCAGCACCAAGCAGAGTCGCTTGTGACTGAACTTGGCAGATGAAGGGGAATTCTGTGAAAGGCCAGGAATGAAGATGTACTCATTTCTGACTCTTAGCCGTTGCCTGTCAATGTTGTCACTGAAGCCTGAGATGAACATCGCCTGATCCCAGACCTGTATATGCTCAGTGTGTAGTCAGCACTGATCCCAGACCTGTATATGCTCAGTGTGTAGTCAGCACTGATCCCAGACCTGTATATGCTCAGTGTGTAGTCAGCACTGATCCCAGACCTGTATACGCTCAGTGTGTAGTCAGCACTGATCCCAGACCTGTATATGCTCAGTGTGTAGTCAGCACCAGAGCTAGAGTCAGGCTTGAAAATGGCTGTGTCTTCTTTTGTTAGAAGACCTCTTTCTCTCTATAGATAACTGTGAAAAAAATGTGTTTGGTTATCTTTATTTTTTATTATAAACAAAGTCTTCTGTCAATCTCTTGAAGACTTCTGTTTACGTCTTTAAGGACAAACAACTCATGATCTATTGAAGTGGACTGTGTCTGCAAGGCCATCAAAACTGTTCTGTCAAACTATGTTTTCATGTTATACGTTTAATCGTTTATTTAAGAGATTGTGGTTCAGTTTGCAGCTATTATTCTGTATCACATAAAAAAGACAACGTATTCATAACATTATTGGGAAAATCATTAGGGATGCACTGATATGTACGTTCTTGTCTGGTATCAATAGCAGATAATAATAACACAGTTGTCTGACAATTACATATTTGTCTGTGGTCCATTTAGGTCTGGCACGGTCCTGACAGAATGTTGGGGCATTGCAAAGTTTTTTGATGAATTATTCGTTAATGGAAGTATCTTTTGTAATGCAGCTTTAGATTTTGAGAGAATGCACTGCTCCTTGGCGATTTGCTTTCTGAGGCTGTGTCAGTTTATTGTGTTGAAATGCTTTTCTAACTTTTTAAATGTTAGTGCAATGTTGGAAATGCTCTACGTTCCTCAAAAGCTTCATTGCACTTTGAGGGTTAGTAGCCGGAGGGGCGTACATGTATGTTTGATTCAAACGTCAACGGCTCCCCTCCAGCTCCCTACCTTCAACATCACTGTTGTGCTACAGGTTTTGCATGTCGTCAACACGTGACGCAAGCACAACTGGTCAGAAATATCGGCCATGTTCAAGCAGTTAGATGATTATCACATATTCTTTTGCTAATAATTACCTGATACCGGTTTTTAGCTGATCTATCGGTGCATCCCTAAAAGACAAGGTCATATTGCATCTTCATCATTGAACTTTTTTAAAGAGACTTGAAATGATCTGAAAGGAATTTACCAAGCTAAATTTAGTTATCCTCATAATATTGACAAGTGATATATTTTTTTTGGTGCCTGCATGTTGCAATGATATTTTTCTGTTATGTAACAATTTATACTCTAGTATATGACTGAACCACAGATGGACACTGAGTTAGTTAGAGCCTAACTCTGTTTGAAATTAATTGTACGACTGTTTTGCAGGACAGTAACACGTAGCCAACATGGAGTTTTCTTTTTGATTATGTATCTTTTAGAGGTATTTTATGGTGACAGATTTAGCCGTAAATGAGCCTCAGTGTAAGTGGTGCAGGTTCCACCACGTCAACACACACACACACACACACACGCGCGCACGACAAGCGGGTCTTAAGTTCAGCACTATTGTACAAAGCATCCAAAGTGTAGTTGAAAATATAATATGTATGTTTGTAGGTCTGCCTCAACATTGTTAAATAACTAATACCCCTCTGAAAGACTAGAAGCAAGGACTCAAGGAATGATCTAGTGGTAGAATACTAAGTTACTCTGTGTAGTTATACTCCGCAGTTGAAGGGACGTACTGTATACTGGACAACACTACACACCATGGCAAGCTGATCTGTTTCCCATGGTCATTTTGAACAAGGATCTGTTCCATTCTCACTCTATGCTGTGTCACCCAAACCTCAACTGGTGGAAGTCCCTCTGCCTCTTTTTCAGGCGTTCTGGACTCACCGGGGATCTAATGGAACTTAAACCTTCCGGGTTGTCGCTAATATAACCCAAGAGGTTCTTGCTAAATATTATGTGGCAATAGTTAATACGGTTCAATGAGACTTCAGACAAAAGAGAATAGTCTCTCTTGACCCGATCACCCTGTGATAATGATGTGAGGTTATCAGTTTCTGGTACCTTAACCACTGTATGCATGTCAATTGTGTTTTGCTGGGCAAGTGTCGGGGGGTTATAACTTAGTATGTATGATGTCGGAGGGGAAAGTAGAACTCAAGGTGTCAATATATAGAGCTTTTTAAACGGGGGTATCGATTCTGTTTTTATTACTGAAACTAAAATGATGTATTGATTTGAGTTTTGTGCTAGAATTTGGATAGGGACAATACTGGGTGGGGTAAGAACCTGTGGGTGAGGTTTATATATGGATATTGTACTTACCTTTTCTGTTTTATGTTATGATTTGTAATTCTTTTTTGAGCAAAAAGTATGATGTAATGATATTAATTAATGGACTGAGTCTTGACCTTTTTATTGACAACTGGGAAAACATATTAAAGAACAATTATGTACAATACAGGATGTTGTGTTTTTGACCTAAGGTTTAAAGTATGGGGGAAATTTTATTATTACTGCTGTGTGCATGAATAGTGTTTACACAGTCAGGGATGGGCAGTATTTATGATAAATCTATTTAAAATATGTATTTCAAATATAAAATAGAGTTTTGTAATTTGTATTTAATAGGCGGAGTGAAAATGGCTTTGTATTTTTAAAATACTGTAGAATACTTTTTGTATTACAGCTTATGCAAATCAAATAGACAGTATTTCACAATATTAGGATAAAGAATTTATAATACAGAAATGTGTACCTGAGAAGAGCTCTAATGAGCAAATAAACTGAAAACTGAGCCTTTAATCTGGCAGTGTGGTTCAGTACACACATCCAAAATCATGGGGAAGACTGCTGACTTGACAGTTCTCCAGAAGACACTCATTGACACCCTCAATGAGGAGGGTAAGACACAGAAGGTCATTGCTGAAAGGGCTGGCTGTTTGTAGAGTGCTGTATCAAAGCATATTTATGCAAAGTTGTCTGGAAGCAAAGTTTGGTAGAAAAATATGACCAAGCAACAGGGAGGACCACAGCCTTGAGAGGATTGTCTGGCCAAGCCGATTCACGAACTTGGGGGAGCTTCAGAAGGAGTGGACTGAGGCTGGAGTCATCGCATCAAAAGCCACCATGCACAGACGTGTCCATGAAATGGGTTATAAGTATTGTATTCCTAGTGGCAAACCATTCCTGAAACAGAGACAACGCCAGAAGCGTCTTACCTGGGCTAAGGAGAAAAAGAACTGGACCATAGCTCAGTTGTATAAGTCCTCTTTTCAGAAGACCATTTTACATTAAATTTGGAAGTCAAGGTCCCAGAGTCTGGAGGAAGAGTGGAGAGGCACAGAAGCAAAGTTGCTTGAAGTCCAGTGTGAAGTTTCTACGGTCTGTGATGCTTTTGGGGTGCCATGTCATCTGCTAGTGTCGGTCCACTGTGTTTTATCAAGTCCACAGTCCAGGGGCGTTTCTATGCATAGGCAACCTAGGCAGTTGCCTAGGGCGCCATCTGCCTCCCCCTCCCCACCCTTAAAGAAAATATATAATTTTATTATAAATATAAAACTCCAGACTTATTTATTTGTTATAAGAGACATGATATTGACAACTCAAGAGACTGTTGGCACAGGACAGGTGTGGTAAGTGACGTCAGTGTCGAACGCCTGTTGACAGTTCATTGTTGAACATTTCTGGCTGCCGTTCTGTAAGGAGGCTACTATGAAACGATCAAAGCCATCGGGGGCACAGTTTAGAAAGAAGAGAAAAAATGAGAAAAAATGAGTCAGAGGTACAGTGGTATGTTTTTATGGACGTTTTGAAAAGCATCTGTCTGCAATATATCGCAATATGTAGGGTGAATTGCCCTAATGTGGGACAATTTTTGCATTTTAGATTGTTGTGAAACATTGTGATATAAAACATACATTGCAGATAACACACTCAGAAAAAAAATGTTTTGATCACGTGACAACACAGTTATGGCTAACCAATAGTTTCACTGACATTCATGTATTTATGGGGGACCTACAACAAACACTAGACCTAAGTTATCCCACATTAGGCAGAGTCCCCCTTTAGGACAATTCACCCTACTATATTTGCCCAAATTAAAATCCCTTCTCAAACCAAAAATGTATTTTAAGCAAAGCAGTCTGAAGACCACCATGAATGGTTATAAATAGGGGCATATTTGTCTGGAAAACATTTATCTGTCTATATCGTAATGACGAGGTACTTTTTAACCTGGAAAAAAATGTACCTTGAACTTTATTTAGTCCCATGGTCCCTGCGGTCTAAACAGAACAAGTGCTGTACACCCCAAAGTTCCTAGTTCCCGGGGAAAGTTCCTGGGGTGGAAATGAGGCAAATGTATTTTGTTGACATTTCCTGAAAGCACAACACCGCCGTCAGAATTGTATACTCCAAGGCAGTTTGCGTTTTCATCACCGTCTCCTGTACTTTAGACAAATATTTAAGAGGAGATGGAAAACCACCTCACCATTGATTCAAGTGGTGCATTGGTTTAATTAAATATACATTGTCAATATAGATTCCGTTCCGGCCCAAGCCTTTTGGGGGCCCTAAGCAGAATTCCATTTGTGGGCCCCTTCCTACCATGCTGAGTCACCTGTGCACTCAATTGGGGGCCCCCTGGTGGCCAGGGCCGCTTAGTTTGCTTATGCCTCGGGCCGGCCCTGCATTTGTTTCATACATATACATTGTCAATTGGTTGCAACATGCAATGAGGATAATATATGCTATGCAAGCAACAGCTTGACAACATAAATGCGATTGGTTGCTTGGCCATCCCCTTTATTTCAGTGTCTCTGTTTTCACACAGGAAACAAACATCTTGATATTTTTCAGTTCGGCATGATGCTTTATAATGCCTAATTGCCTATACTTGTAAAACTTCTTCAAATGCTGATACTGCGGTTTTGTTCATGTGTTTTAATTTAATACTGTCCTTAGCCAGCCAGAGGATAATTTTGGTTGCTAAATTAATATAACTACTATAATGTGAGTTACATTAAATCCATGATACATATACTGTATACATATTTTAATATATATTTGCCTTATTTTACTAGTATACACCTCTGGAAAGAAATAAAAGATCACTTCAAAACCATAAGTATCTATGGTTTTACTATTAATACATGTGTTTTTGTAAAATTAAAATTTTTGTATTCTTCCATAAACTACTGACAGAATATCTCCCTAATTCTAAATTAAAATATCGTCATTCAGAGCATTTATGCAGACATGGTCAAAATAACAATAAAGATGCAGTTTTATCAGAACTCGATTAATGCAAAGAAAATAAACAACACAATACTAATGTTACTAAATTTAGGAAGAGTACAGAAATCAATGTTTAGTGGAATAATAATTGTATAATAAATGTAATTTGCTTTCATGCATCTTGTCATGCTCTCCAACAGTCTTTTACATTGATGCTGTGTGACTTTATGCCATTCTTGATGCAAAACTTTGCTTTGGTTGATGGCTTGTGACCATCCATCTTCCTCTTGATCACATTCCAGAGGTATTTGCTAGATCTTTCATTTTTCAGAGCTGTATGTTTATGATAGGAATGTGCCGTTAAGCACTATTGCAGTATTAGAACATCAGGAATTAATTTAGCAATTTGCATTTAGTCTCGTTGCAAATCATTGATCTGAACAGGCCTTAGATGAATAGAATGAATGAATGACTAGAATAGATTAAATAATATTTAATAGCAATTAAGCAAATATTGTGTTTATAACTAGTTTTTATTTATTCATTTCATTTCAACATTAAATATGTTGAGTCTCCTTCATTGTTTTCATTCTTAGCACACCTGCTCACCCACTTGTATTTATTTTGTGTTTATAATAGTAAAAATAAAGTGTGATTTTCCCTGGTCCTATTTTTTTGGGAGTGGTGGGGCGCCATTTTGAGAATGTGCTAGATTGGCCATTAACGCCCCTGCCAGAGTCAATGCAGCCACCTACCAGGTGATTTTAGAGCACTTCATGCTTCCATCAGCTGATAAGCTTTATGGAGATGTTGATTTCCTTTTCCAGCAGGACTTGGCAGCAGCCCACGGTGCCAAAACGACTGGTAACTGGTGCGCTGACCATGGTATTACTGTGTTTGACTGGCCAGCCAACTCACTTACCTGAACACCATAGAGAATCTATGGGATATTTTCAAGAGGAAAATGAGAGACACCAGACCCAACAATACTGATGAGCTGAAGGCCGCTATCAAAGCATCTTAGACTTCCATAACATCTCAGCAGTGCCACAGGCTGATTGCCTCCATGTTACGACACATTGATACAATTATTTGTGCAAAAGGAGCCCCGACCAAGTATTCAGTGCATGTATAGGTTTCAAGAGGTCAACATTTCTGTATCCATTCTTTATTCTAATATTTTGAGAGTGGATTTTTATATTTTTTATGAGCTGTAAGCCATAATCATCAAGATTAAAACAAAAAAGGCTTGAAATATGTATAATGAATCTAGAATATATGGTGTCCCATTTTGAATTTAATTATGAAAAAAATAACTTCCACGATACTCAAATTTTTGTAGATGCACTTGTACTTAAATCATTCTCCCTCTTTTGCTAGTCAGAACGAGATTGGAGGGAGAGATAGCATCAGATGGGTGTCAGATAGCTCAGTGGTTAGGGAGTCCGACTTGTAGTTGGAAGGGTGCCGGTTTGATTCCTGACTCTGCCAAATTTCATTGTGTCCTTGGGCAAGACACTTAACTAAGTTGTATCAGGGGGATGTCCCTGTACTTTGGATAAAAGCATCTGATACTAAGTCAGTGTACTGGTAAATGGATAGATCACATAAGCCAATAAATGAAGGTTTGCAAAGAGATTTCATGGTCCCTTGTGAAAGTATTTGGAATATTTTTAAAATACAAAAATAAAGTATTGTATTTTGATACATGGTGCGGCTGCTGTATTTTGTAGTTTAATTTGATACAATTAAAATTAATGTATTTTGTATTTTATTTTTAAAAACATTTAGATGTTTCTTTGACCATCGCTGTGCACAATTTTTAAGAAATGTACAGAGAAAACAATTTAATTGTTTGTGTCTGTCCTTTAAATACATGCTTTTATATACTGAACATTGATTACACTTGGAATACCCTCCTTATCACTGCATGTGTACAAATTACATTTTGAGGAGAGTGTCCTCTGCTGGCATGTTAATGTTACTGACAACAGAAAGAGGCCAACCACTGTCATCTCTCTCATTACACCATCATCTCATTTCATTACAGTCATCTAATTTCATTATACCGTCATTTCATTACAGTCAACTAATTTCATTATACCATCATTTCATTACAGTCATCTAATTTCATTATACCGTCATTTCATTACAGTCAACTAATTTCATACATCGTCCTTTCATTTCATTCCACTGTCATGTCATTTCATTACCCCATCATCTCATTTCATTACACATCTCATTTCATTACACCATCATTTCATTTCATTACAGTCATCTCATTTCATCACACCATCATTTCATTTCATTGCACTGTCATGTAATTTCAATACACCATCATCTCATTTCATTACACATATCATTTCATTACACCATCATTTTATTTAATTGCACCATCATGTCATTTCATTACACCAATTCAATTCATTACACAGTCATCTCATTTCATTACACAGTCATCTCATTTCATTACACAGTCATTTCATTGCACTGTCATCTCATTTCATTTGCCAGCAAACTGAAGACTAGTGCTGACTTGCATTATTAATATACTAGGAAAAAACAGGCATTACCAGCTGAGCTGCAACTGCCATTGTCCCTGAGCTTAACATGAATCTGACACCAACAATGGCATTTGACATAAATCTAGTCAACTGCAGTAGGCTCCAGATTTACTGTCACCCCTGACTGGCAATGCACAAAAAATACTGTAAACAATGTAAAAAATACAAATTTTAGAGAAAAATTCTAAATAACAACATGTGAGAAATACTGTACTTTATTTAGGTTTCAATGGAACCAAACATAATAATTTATTGATTAAATTAAAAGTCAATGTCCTCCAATTCAAGGTTTCACAATCAATGGTACCCTTAAAGGTTATTGTAATTAACATCTACCAAAATTCAACCAGGAATTAAATTCCACTTAATTTATTCTAAGTCCTAAGGAACTATATTGAGACATTACATCACTTCCTGTATGACTAGGGTATAAAAATGAGGTAACACGCATGCAATATCCCTTTGTCATTCAATACCATGAAGAATACATAAGAACTGGCATTTCAAAAGAGACAGGTGGTCATAGACCTTCATAAATCTCATAATGGCTACAAGAAGATTTACAAACGATTGAATATACCTCCTAGAATCACTGTGAAAGAAATTCAGGTCTTGTTGGCATCTTGGGGTCACCAGGTTTCAGAAAGCACCATCAGACGCAACCTCTAGAACCACGGCCTCTTTGGACGGGTTGCCAGTAGAAAGCCATTTCTGACCCCAAGACACAGACGCAAGTGCTTGGAGTTTGACAAATGTCATTTAAATTATGACTGGAAGGTGCTCTGGTCAGACGAGACCAAAATTGAAAGTTTTGGTCAGATACAGCATCAGCATGTTTGTTGTCGAAACAGAGATGCATACAAGGAGAGGCACCTCATACTCACAGTGAAATATGGTGGTGGGTCAGTGATGTGTTGGGGCTGTTTAAATTCCAGAGGTCACAAATTCCAGGGACACTGGTCAAAATTGATGGCATAATGAATTCCAACAAGTATCAGGCAATTTTGTCTGGGACTTGGTCGTTGGTGGACTTTCCAACAAGACAATGACCCAAAACATACCTCTAAATGGACACAGAAATGGTTCTGTGACATCAAAATAAGGTAAAGATAAAGGTACTTTAATGTCACATAAATAAATATAAATAAATGTAGCGAAATTCATTCTCAGCAGTGGGCAGCCATTTACAGTGCCCGGGACCAACTCTAGATCTAAGCCAGTGCTTTCATCAGGGGCACTGACTGGAGAACCTTCATGTTTAAAAAAAAAATCAATGATCTACCATGGCGATCTCAGTCGCCGGACCTCAACCCAATTGAAAACCTGTTCTGAGTTGAAGAGGGCAGTTGATAAGCGCAAACCCAAGAATGTGAAGGATCTTGAAACGATCTGCATAGAGGAATGGTCCAAAATCCCTCCAAACGTTTTCCTTAACCTGGTCAAACATTACAGGAGACTCTTGTTAACCTTGCCAGAGGTGATTGTACTAAGTACTAAAAAAGGAGTGCCAATAATTATGGAACCTTGATTTGGGTGAAATTTATTTGTGCTAATGCTAGTTGATAACTTCCTTCAAAGAGGCATGAATGAGGTTTGCATGATATCATCTGACCAGGTAAGGAAAAGGCTTCCTTGACAAATTCCAGATCTGTCCCGTCTACAGGTCAACTCAGGCAACATAAAATAAGAGACTAAACCCCATTACCAGATGGTGACAAATAGAAACCTAAGTGCTACATTCATCTACCATTTATCAACAACTGTCTAGTTCATGAGAGTACATGAACTTGGGTCTATTTCGATACAGTGTAGTTTGTTGTACTGCAGCTCTGGACCAACATTGATGCTCTTCAGTTTTCCATCACGGGTCTCCTCAGAATATTTCTTGTTATCTGTCAATGAGGAAGGAGCTGTGAATGAGGAAGCATCCCACTCCCACATATTTTCACACATTATCACTCACACCAAACACACGCACGCACGCACGCACGCACATACACATTCTGTTATGAAACAATTTGTTTTCTGAAATGTTATCTGAACATGTCACTATGCAATTAGCAATGCTAACATGTCCCTAATATTTCCCTGTGTCGTGGCCCTCAACAACCAGCCATCTGTCAAATAGAGGCTAATAGGAGCCTGCTTTAAAATATTTGATCATGCGAGACACTTGTGAGTCTATGCTGCGGTTGCAGAGAAAGACATTTCTGCATTACTAAACACAGGTTTGGACAACAAAATCCCTTAAGTTGCAAATTCTACAACAGGCACAGGGGATGATCCACACAGGTTCTCTACTCACTTACTAGCCAAGCAACCAAGTTAACTTCAGGCAAAACCACGTAACCATCAATAGGACTTAATTATATTGTGTATGATGACACATTGTAAATTTAATGTTATAGGTTTGTGGTACTTCTAGATTATGAAAGAGGTGCGATAAAAATGCCCCATGCTAGCTATTTTGTTGCAGCTTTGGCCTACAGTACCGGAAATATATTATGCCTAATGCTATCAAGATTATCTGCCATTAATGTATTTAGGTAAACTTGGAATATTAGGATTTCAGATCAGGCTGAAATCCTGAGGCTATAGTACTATGATATAGTAATTATATTGCTTACAATTTTTTTTATAGTGTAGCGCAATGGGTGAGAAACCACCAAGGGGCGATAAACCGCCTTCCTTGATCCTCCACTGGAGCTTCAGCCAGGTTGGCTACAGTAATTGTGGGCTACAGTTACTTAAAATCTCCCATTTTGACAGGAATTGTGTTGTACATAATAACCGCTATAAGGTATTAAATAGTGCACACACAAAATCACTTTTGTTGTTGGTGCTGACTTATAGATAATTATATATTGGATACACTCAGTATAAGTTTTACCCCCAGTCCAACACCCCTGATCGCTCTCACACTCCCCCATACTGGTCACTGGAAATTCAACATAACACCTCATGGCAAAGAACTCTATGAGGATCTGAACGTAAAGATGGCCTAGACTATAAGAAGATTGCCAAGACCCTGAGACTGAGCTGCAGCACAGTGGCCAAGACCATACAGTGTTTTAACATGACAGGTTCCACTCAGAACATGCCTCGCCATTGTCGACCAAAGAAGTTGTGTGCACGTTCTCAGCATCATATCCAGAGGGAAAATAGACATATGAGTGCTTCCAGCTTTGCTGCAGAGGTTGAAGAGCCGTGGGGTCAGCGTGTCAGTGCTCAGACAATATGCCGCACACTGCATCAAATTGGTTTGCATGGCTGATGTCAGCTATAGGCAAGAACCGTTCACCTGGCAACACTATATTATGCCGGCAACACAAACTCTGATTTTCCTTTTCAAAATAATAGCGCTCGTAATTCATTATAATAATCATTGTTAATTCATTGCATAGATAGGTAGTGTCCATGTTCATGTGTTGCTAAAATCTGTCTATCGTTGGATAAAACAGACTCTAGTTTTACTCTACTCAAATGTAATCGTGTTTTCACACGAGACACTGCCAATATATTCAATCAAATTGTGTGTACAACATATCTGTTTTTTTTAATAAAAAGTGATTTTATTATAGCTTTTTTGCTATCACATACCCTTATTGTTTCTTTACACACAATACAATTAAATTTGGTTACAATTCACTAGCTTTATAAAGAATTAACAATGATTATTGCAATGAATTATAACGAGCCCTATTATTTTGAAAAAACAACCGGTTCTTGCCCATAGCTAGGGCCGGCTCTGGCTACCGTCCCAGAAGGAAGCCTCTTCTAAAGATGATGCACAAGAAAGCCCGCAAACAGTTTCCTGAAGACAAGCTGACTAAGGAAATTGATTTTTGGAACCATGTCCAAAGACAAGTGTGTCTAGCCTACAGTCAAGCATGGTGGTGGGAGTGCAATGTTCTGGGCCTGCATGAAGGCTGCCGGCACTGGGGAGCTACAGTTCATTGAGGGAACCATGAATGCCAACATGTACTGTGACATACTGAAGCAGAGTATGATCCCCTCCCTTCAGAGACTGAAATAAGCTGAGTGTAAAGGTGATGGACTGGCCAAGCATGTCTCCAGACCTAAACCCTATTGATCATCTGTAGGGCATCCTCAAATGGAAGGTGGAGGAGCGCAAGGTCTCTAACATCCACCAGCTCTGTGATGTTGTCATGGAGGAGTGGAAGAGGACTCCAGTGGCAACCTGTGTAGCTCTGGTGAAGTATGCAGAGTATTATGTGCCGCGCTACGTAATGTGCTTTGAGACTATTAATAATAACAATCATTCATTCAATTTATAAACCGCTTTTCAAGGAACCCAACGCGCTTTTACACAGTGAAGGGGGAAGCCCACCTCATCCACCACCAATGTGTAGCACCCACTTGGGTGATGCATGGCAGCCATTTTGCACCAGAACGCTCACCACACATCAGTATTGTCCTGTGAAGGATAAATCTATGTAAATGACATCAAATCTCATCCATGCGGTGCCACGAAAAGTACACTGTGTAATTTGGTAACTGTTGGAAAAAATGAATATTTATTTACATGATCATTTTCATGTTATATTCTGAATAAATTAAATGGAGTGCTATTACAGTAAACTAAATGGTCCAATCATAAGATTGACATGGAATTGACCAAAAGATTCATTAAATCATTAAGTGATTTAAAATATCTGAATCTTTTAAAATAACAGATCCTAGGGATACAGTTAACTTTAGTGATTCCTAATGCCCATCACTAGTTAATATCATCACACCAACTAACATTATGTAGACTCATCTTTTTGCTTACTTCAATGGAATTTACATTACAGCAGAATAGCAGGCTAAGTACATTATTCACCAAAAAACAAATGCTTAGCCAAGTACCGTAGTCAAAATCTTTCTCGGTTTACATTGTTAATTTCAGTGGCTTGTCAATCTACTCAAAGTAAATGTAAGGGTTATGAGGGGAATGCAGCATTTTGGTTCTCCAGAATATTGATTGGCTTTGAGTTGGTATGGGGCAGGGACGTTTTTCATAGGAGGTTAGGCATTCCTTTATTATTCTGGTGATTAGGGGGTAGTTGGGTACTGCACTTCTAGGGATTGTATAGATATTTATCAGCCTCCTGATTAGGAAACCTGGGTCTGTCAGCAGGTGCCATGATTAGTGGGTGTTCTAAGTAGCCCTATAAAAGGCTTGATTTTCTGTTTGCTCCTTGTCGAATATTGTTTGTGTTACGTGTGAAAGCTGGGTTAATGCTCAACCCTGACCGTACTATGTTTTTGTTGCTGCATTTAATTAAAGAGACCCTTTTCCTCTGTGCCTGTCTCCAGCCTTTTTGCCATGACAGTCAATAATGATTTTAATAGAACTTTATATATAATTATATACTCTCTAAACAGACAGAGCAGATGTTGTGTCAGGCTTGGATTTGATGTACACCTGTGTGTCATCTGCATATCAATGGAATTGGACACTGTGCTGTCTAATGCCTGCAGTATACTTAACGCACCCGACCGGGCGCGGGGATTTCGAGCGCGCGAGCCAAGGGCGCGCACCACTCTTTTTTTTCAGTGGCGCGCGACAAAACGGAAACAAGAAGCATGGACGAGTTCGAGCACACAGTAAACGATTCATAATAACACAGTTAATGGTTCATAATAAAACTGTAAATGGTTCATAACAACACAGTTAAGATAATCTTAGCCACTGTTGACATTAACGTCAATGCTGCTGCCAGTTCTGCCATCGTTTACCGTATTCTTCTTCTTCTAGTCTGTGAAAATATCAAAGTCGGTAGCCTCTCCTCATTTGCGACACCTCTGTTCAGGAGAAGACTACAACTAGTGTCGCGAGCACTAGTATAAATAGTTACGGCGCTCCCATGACATCACTTTGGCACGCGCCAGGTCGGGAATCTGTAGTATACTGTGCGCTTAAAGAGCTGGCCAAATGCGACCATGTAGATCAAGAAGAGAATAGGTCCTAGCACTGACCCATGTGGGACACCACAGGTTATGATGGACTCTTCTGATTTTGCTTCACCAATGGTAACATACTGCTTGTTGTTAGAGAGGTACAGTAGGAGGTAAGCCAGTTTAGGCATTCCCACATATGGCAGTGTGTTCTCTTATGGATTGCAGTAGAATGGTGTGATCCACTGTATCAAAAGCAGGACGGAGGTGAAGAAGAACCAGGATGGTGGGGGATCCTGATTCTGCAGCTATGAGCAGGTCATTTACAACCTCCACCAGCACTGCCAGACTAGAAAGTCTCATAAAGTCGGTTAGCGTTAATGTGCGAGTCAAGTTGCATTGTTACTATCTTCTCCAGGACTTTAGGTAAGACTGGTAGTTTGGAAATAGGCCTGTAATTTGGGTCAAGGGATGGTTTGTTGAGCAAGGGGGTAATGGCTGCCATCTTGAATAGTGACAGTACCTGTCCAGTATGCAGGGTCTTGTTGAACAAATTAGGAACAAATTAGTAATGTGGTTGGATGAATCGTGTGAGGGCCCTTCACCATCACACTCCTGTCCAGAGAGGAGCGTAGCCGCCAACAAGGCAGGGTTAGAAGGGAAATTGGTCAAGACCAATTGGAAGGGGAGAAAAATTTCACAAAAAAAGATGCAGTCCGTTTGGCCATTAGGTGTAAAAGTAGTGCTGTTTAGCCAAAAAAATAATGTTAGTATTGTCATGTATATGCTGATTTGTCCTCAATGTCATCTAAATCACTTGCTTTTGAAATTTGATATTCATGGGTGCGGTCTGGTTTACCAACTTTAAATGTGAGTATGGTAGTATGTGTCCTGGACAAACAACATATTACCCGTCCAGACCAAATCTTAAGGTTTATAAAATGACTTTGTTAATCACAAATGTCCCAGAATACATCTTAAATGTATATGTTATTCACTACTATAATTGGAATTCTTTTAAGAACAGTAGCTCTCCAGGTTTGGGAAGCCCTGCCCTAATGCTTTTGAAGTAGAAAAACAATTACATGTCCATAAAATGAAACTGGAAACTGAAATGGTCACATTGGGTGTTCCCATGGTTGTGTACAGTATTAATGTTGAAACATTTTTCTGTGGCAGTTGGTCTCCGCTGCTTATTTACCTCCTGTCTGATTTGTTCTGTCTCTCTCTGTCTCTCTCTCTGTCTCTCTCTCTGTCTCTCTCTGTCTCTGTCTCTGTCTGTCTGTCTGTCTGTCTGTCTGTCTGTCTGTCTGTCTGTCTGTCTGTCTGTCTGTCTGTCTGTCTGTCTGTCTGTCTGTGTGTGTGTCTCTCTCTCTCTCTCTCTCTCTCTCTCTCTCTCTCTCTCTCTCTCTCTCTCTCTCTCTCTCTCTCTCTCAATTCAATTCAAAGGGGGTTTATTGGCATGAATGTTTTTGTAACAGCGTTGCCAAAGCATCAACAGAATATACAAATAAATATATATAAGGTACATAATATACAAAACATAATAAAACAGTTAAATGAATATGAACACAATATTAAGAGAATTTAAACAAAGGTTATTAAGCAATATGGAAATAAAAATAATAAAAATAATAATAATAAATACAATTCTAATAAAAATCTTTACTATATACAAATTATGAACATTTTGGGATATATTTGTGTGTGTGTGCACGTGTGTGTGTGTCAGTCACTCAATGTCCCTCAGGTTGTGATATGTTTGTACATATTGGGCAGCAAGATATGCCCTGTCTCCTAGTAAATGTAAATGTTCCTTGTGTCTGTGCATGCTCTACATTGAAGGAGAAAGTGGATCTCGGTCTCAACCTCACCTGTCAAACAGTGATCACATGCTCTATTTTCTGGTTGCCATGACTTTTTGTGTCTTCCTGTTTCAATTGCCAAATTGTGATCACTGAGCCTGTACCTGGTTAGGATCTGTCTCTGCTTTCTATCTCTGACAGTAGAGAGATATTCTGCTAATTTATTCTCTCTTTTTAGGGTCAGATAACATTCTAGTCTACTTTGGCTTTTAGTTTCTTCTTTTCAATGTTCCAGATAGGTTTCTTTGCATTGTGCTATAATTTGATTGACTCTGATTGGTGTTTGGAATACAGTGTTGTTGTGAGGCTGTCTCTGAGGTGGGGCAGTTTGCCCTTATTTCTGAAATATAGACAAATCTAAAGGGTTCACAAACTTTCAATCACTACTGTAATAATTTTTTCAGCATTTCAAAAGTGTGTGTTTGTGTGTTAGTGTGTTTGTGTGTTAGTGTGTTTGTGTGTTTGTGTGTTTGTGTGTTAGTGTGTTTGTGTGTTAGTGTTAGTGTTGGGGATAAAGAACATTGATTGTGTATGGGTTAGAGTAATGTTTAGGGGATAAGGAACATTTATTACAGAGTTTCTGGTACCCACGGAAAAACAATATGTTGTGTGTCTGTGTACTCACTCTCTAAGGGGGTATGGTGAACTCTGGCAGGGGTCCT
>JACXGM010001190.1:33212-57681 GCA_016801145.1 Umbra pygmaea
CACACACACACACACACACACACACACACACACACACACACACACACACACACACATCATAAAGGGAGCTCTACAGTATATGTATCTATCACTGTTATAAGTAATTCAGTAGGATTTTATTAATCCGCTGAGGGTCAACTGGAATATACTGTCCATGTCCAAACACACAATTACATGAATCCTCCACAGTCCACAGAAAACTAATGAAAGATTAAACAATGAACTTAGTGGCTAGCAGAACCAATCTAGCTCTAGGATAAAATCGCATAGTGAGAGATAATTTCAAGGGTATTCTAATGAATATTCTTTAACACAGATGTAAAGTCTTGTAACATTTCACAAAACACTGTTTTCTATTCTGTCCACAAAGTTCTTATGCAAATCGGCCATTCTCTTTTCAGCTGAGGTTCACTGCACGTTCAGTGTGACAGTATGACTTCCGAGAAGCAACTCATCTCAGTTGTCTCTCTAACCATCTATTCAGGAATGAACTCGCCATTTACATAGCCAATCAGTGTAGAGGGAGGTTTGCCTCTTTAACGGTTTCCTGAAAGACAACATACCTAAGCTGATGTCAGACATCCTGGAAGTCTGTGAACCTGAATAACAAACTATTTGAAAACTTTTACCTACAATAAGATCAGGCAATAGACATAAGAATGAGTGTATGAACAGAGGTGACGAAAGAGTTACATACAAAATCACTTACAGGATCAGATAGATGTATACAAGGATATTGAAGTTGCTCCTCTCTCTAGTGTGGAGGAGGCCTTTCATCTTATCAGTGATGCTCCACACCCATGACTCAGCTGATCAAGAGAGAAAAACACACCTCATTCGGACTGTATTCAAATGTGTCTGTCAAGTATATGGTCAGACTGCATCGTTTTTCGTAATGTTTTTTTGTTGTTGTTGTGATTTTTCTCCCTCCAATTCTCTACTGTCGCTGCCTTTTCCACAGCTCCGCAACTCCTTGGACAGATGCGGGATGGTGAGGGGCGCTCACATGGTTCATCCAACCACACCTTGCCGATCCTTTTCACACTGCTCATCCAACACAGAAGCCTTTAGTCTGATCATGTGTGGGACGATTACGTTCACCAACTATTAATACTTCCGTGATTGAATTTACAGGCCCAATCTGCACACAAGGAGTTGCTGGAGAGTGGCGTGGCAAGGTAACTGATTCGTCATATTTAACCCAAAATCCCGGGCAATGCCATGCCAATTTGCGCTGCCTCGTTCTGGAAGTCCGGGGAAAGCCGGAGAACCCATAGTCAGGCTTGCTTTGCATACTGTTTTGGTGGGTATGTGCGTCTGTGTTTCACCTGAGTCTTTGTCAGTAAATGTGGGCATTTCATTCTGATCCGTGCTGCAGCTTCCTCTTTCAGCTCCTGGAGATGGTTGGATCATGATTAATACAACATTACATTGTCTACTCACTTATGGCTTCAGTTAGCCCTCATGTCCTCCACTAGTCGGCCTCTTTAAGAGGGCGTGTCCTACCTGCACTGGCCGGGTCTACACGAGCGCTCCCCTCCAAACTGTCGTCCATGCTGGAGTGGCTGGAGATCTGTGGGGAGAAACCTTTAATGCTAGCCAGTATTCAAAAGGCTCCTGATTACTCTGTTGTCTTAATAACTAATACTCAAATAGGTAAAAGTGAACTTCTGAACTTTAGCAGTGACTTTCCATAGTGTAACTTTGACACTACAAATCAATGAGGAACCAGATACGTACAGTATGTCAAACAAGGACAAACAGTTGTCATGCATAGTAAAATTAGTAATAAATGAGACAATCTGTGCAAGGTGGTACCCCAAGTAAAATAAAAGTATATTTAAATGTACTTGAAATGTATTTTATTTATCCTAAATATACTTCTAATATATTATTTTGGTATGTATATTTTGAAAGTATACTTCAAATATACCTAAATACATTGAATACATACTTATGGTTAAACATAAGTATACTAGAAGTATAATACTGGAGTATAATTTAAATATACTTTTTTTTACTTGGGACATGAAAAGAATAGTTAAATAAGATTGTATAACTAAGTGCTTCCATGAACGAGTGTTATGAGAATCGGCCTGGCTTGGGGACATGCCTGGAGGAAGCACGTGATTGATCTTGGACCATAGAGGCCTGATCATTGGTGACTGAGTCTTACCGTGTCTATTTCCCAACCCCCGTTGTGCCTTCTGGTCTCCCCTGATGAGAAGTGAGGACTACTGTTCCCACTCTCCCCCTGCTCCACCTGTGGCTATGGGAACAAACAGGTGTCTCAGAACAGTCGTTGTTGGTGATTAACAGGTTATAATGAAGAGAGGGCGAGGGCATTGTCGTGTGGGTATACCTGTGTTTGAGTGCATACAGACATCAGGATATTGTAACACAACTGTCGGTTCCGCAAAGATACAAAAGAATACTGAAACAGAGAAAATATAGCATGATTGATCAAATAATGACACTAATGTAGTAACAGACATTCAGGCTGAGACTAAAGCTGGATTCACACCAGATCTGACAAACTGGTTGCATTGCGGCTGAAGTCCATTCATTTCAATAATAAGCAATGTGCACCGCTGCGGCAAATCTACCGGAACCGGCAAAATGTGGATGCGGTGCGGCGGGTGTGTTGCAAGAGTTGAAATAATCCAACTTGTGCGGTGCTTTGCCGTACGGCGCCAGAACCGGAAATTGATTTACCTCTGAGAAAGAGCTAATATGTCGCTTTCATCTATGGGAGTGTGAGATTGCAAGAATAGCTTTGACAGCTCAGTAGATAGTTTTCGTATTGTCAATGAATACTAAACTGAAAACAGCTCCTGCCTGTCGCCTTGCTGGAGGTGGACAGTTGTATGCAATGTTGCCCACCATCTCGTAGATGCGGAAGATTGATTACGATGTTGATTGCAGTGTACATGTGTGTCTGCATTATGATGCCGTACGGGGATTTTTTGCCGTGTCTAGTGTGAATTCAGCTTAAGGGTGAATCCCATTTCTCTGTCTTAGCCCTTCCCCTTACCCCTTCCCATTAGTTTTGCGTGTTCATGTGAGAGTAAGGGCTATACCAATTCTCATTTTGATCTAGGGGTAGGGCTAAGGGGAAGGGGTGGATACCCCTTAAAACCAAGCATTTTCGAGAGCTTGCTTGAAACCAAGGGGTACCCAGAATACACTGCGCAACCGGCAACAATGGCAGCCAGATCATCAAGATTGAGTCCAATAAATGTATATTCAGGCTTAAATAATTGACTTAAAAATTACGACAGACTTGTTTTGTGCGCTACACAGTCCTGTGGATACAATTTGCAACCATGTTCTTAATTGAAACATTTTCATCGCTAGTTTCGTTACATTGCTGATGTGAACAACATTCCTGCATTTCAATGACTAGCCTTGAATGGACACCATGCATGTCTACAGTTTTAACTTAACTACATTAGCAGCGGATTTTGTTTGAAATCTTTAAGTTTGTGATCAACACTTGTCGCCTCTGGTGATGTATCAGCCAGCTAGCGACGATGTATGATAACGTAACTGTAACCAAGTGGTGTCTCATTTCATAGGGGTATGTTTTCATCCCTATCCCTTACCACTCGGTTTCGAGGGACAAGGGCTAGGGTTAAGACGAAGGGCTAGGGGTAAGACGAACGGGTAGGGGTAGGGGAAGGGGTAAGACAGAGAAATGGGATTCACCCTAACATGGCCACAGTGGTCCTGATCTGACCTTTTCTCCGTCAGCAGTGCGGATGGACAGAATTGACAAGGCTGTGCTCTGCTTCTTCACTTCTTTAACCCTTGACACTGGAATCATCACCTACAGCAAGATAGGTAAAATATACAGCTGACACACAGCACACACCACATCTCTGCATCGGCCATTTATTTTATCCTGGTAAACTTGACATTGTCTACTTAAATTGAATGTGTTACCTTAGTGTCTTTGAGTAGTACGGAGGAGTAGAAACAGACATAGTTGATAGAAACATATAGCTTCCCATGGTACAACACCTCTTTTTGCAGGGAACAGGTAAACGCTGAAACAGACACCCGGGACGGAAGACAAAATGAGAGCCAGACAAAAAGCATTTCTGTCTGGAACTTCCCTTGACCTGTGAGTTCTATATGACTTATCAGCTGATGCGGTATGGTGTCAATAAGAGAATTTGCGTATACTCAAATTCAATGAAGATTGATTAGATGAATTGCAATGAATTGTCCCTCTTTGCCATTAAAATGAACTTAATCCCAAAATACATTTCCATGCATTTCAGCCCTGCCACGAAAGAACCAGTTGCCGTCATGTCAGTGACTGTCTCATTAACACGCGTCAAGGTTTTGATGAGGACAAGGCTGGAGATCACTCTGTCATGCTGATTGAGTTAGAATAACAGAATGGAAGCTTAAAAAGGAGGGTGGTGCTTGAATTCATTGTTCTTCCTCTGTCAACCATGGTTACTTGCAATGAAACATGTGCCGTCTTCATTGCTTTGCACAAAATGGGCTTCACAGGCAAGGATATTAGTGCTAGTAAGATTAATTGTTACAAAGAAGGTGTCAGGGCACCCAAGAAAGTCCAGCAAGTGCCAGGATCATTTCCTAAAGTTGATTCAGCTGCGAGATCGGGGCACCACCAGTGCAGAGCTTGCTCAGGAATATCAGCAGGCAGGTGTGAGTGCATCTGTGCAATTCCGGAGGAAGGCCTGGTGTCAAGAAGGGCAGCAAAGAAGCTACTTCTCTCCAGGAAAAACATCAGGGACAGACTGATATTATGCAAAAGGTACAGGGATTGGACTGCTGAGGACTGGGGTAAAGTTATTTTCTCTGATGAATCCCTTTTCCGATTGTTTAGGATATCCATATAGCACCTTGTCAAGAGAAGACAAGATGAGCGCTACCATCAGTCCTGTGTCATGCCAACAGTAAAGCATCCTGAGACCATTCGTGTGTGGGGTTGCTTCTCAGCCAAGGGAGTGGGCTCACTCACAATGTTGGCTAAGAACACAGTCATGAATAAAGAATGGTATTAACACATCCTCCGAGAGCAACTGCTCTTAACCATCCAAGAACAGTTTGGTGATGACCAATGTCTTTTCCAGCATGATGGAGCACCTTGCCATGAGGCAATAGTCGACGATATTTTAAGTCCATGGCCAGGAAACTCCCCAGACCTTAATCCCATTGCAAACCTTTGGTCGATCATCAAGAGGCAGATGGACAAACCAACCCCACAAATTCTGATAAACTCCAAGAATTGATCACGCAAGAACGAGCTGCCTTCAGCCAGGATGTGGTTCAGAAGTTAATCTTGTAATTATACTTCAATATACCATAGCAACTACTGACAAAAAGATCTAAGATCACTAAAGCTGCCAACTTTATGGAGACCATACTTGTGCCATTCTCAAATATTTTGACCACGACTGTACACAGACATTTATTCCATAAGGTAACAATGTAAGCAAAGGAACAACATTTAGGTATTATGATGGTACAGGCCTAGAAAGTAGGCTAAACAAGTACATTTACAGTGTTTTTTTCTGTTGTGGAGACCAATACAAAGTTCTCATTCTTAGAACTTTTGACCACAACATTTAATATTAACAAGGTGAAACAACCACAACTCATTAGTAAGAGCCTTCAATATTTGAAACAGTAAATAGGCAAGATAAAAATAAAGAAACAGTGCTAGGAAAGGATCATATAAAAAAACATAAAACATTTTTAAGACAAAAGAGTAGGTGTAACTCAAATAATTTAAGTACCCATTGAAGAGGAAGTTTTTCAGATGTGAAGATGAGGAGCTAGGACAGAAGATTTTTAAGGTTTTGATTGGGAGTTGACTATTAGAACGCGTAGGTCGACCAGGAGCCCTGAGGTGGCAGAACGAAGAGCCTGTGTATCGATGTAGGGTTTGAGCAATGCCTGAAGGTAGGGTAGCTCCTCATGTTGCTCCTAGGCAGACACTATGGCCTTAACTAATAATTATAATAATAATAACCTTTATTTTTATAGCACTTTTCATAGAGGAAATGCAGCTCAAAGTTCTTTACATCAATAAAAGTAAAATAAAATGAAAGAAATTTTCATCAATAAAAACATTTACATCAATAAAACACCAAGAAATGTAAAAATATTTTAAAACATAGAGCATGTTTGCAGGCAATGGAATAGAAATATGAAATTTAAAGGAACATATAAAGAAGGCAGACATAAAAAGCATGAGTGCTGGCTTAGTTAAATGCTAAAGTGAAAAGATATGTTTTTAACAGCTTTTTGAATATATCAATAGATGATGCTTCCTTGAAATTTTTTGGTATTGTGTTCCACAGCTGTGGAGTATACTTAAAAAAGAGCACAAAGCATGTATTGTAAAATTAAAATATAATAAATTTCCCAGTGTGTTGAATGTTAATTGGGAGGATGCAATCAGTAAACATGCCAGACAGGCCCCACATGCAGCTTAGACAGCCAATCAGTAGATGATGACAATGTAATCATGAATCAATTAGGCACCCGGCAGGCAGCTCACCTTCAGTTAGCTTCTCTTCTGCAGGAACGTCTCGGAAGTGTTTGTGAAAGGCCTTGTTGTTTTTCACAAAGTTCTAAAAGACAAGAAATTATTGAAAGATGCCATTAAATTTGACGATTCTGTTCGTTGCAGAAACCTTCCTGCGTGTGTTTAAAATGCCAGTCTCGATTATTCCTAACGAAAAGTTCTAAAGTAAAGGTTCCTGTTGCATTAGGATTACTTTCGTTCTTAATAAAACTGGCTCAAATTAAGATATGAACCTTAAATGAAAGCTCTGTTAAACAACCAATCAAGCAACAAATGAATCATTCAATCAGGAGACATTTCCGAGCCGTCGTCCAGAGCCTCCATGGTGTTGTATAGCGACTATTTTAGATATACGCTTACATTTTTACTGCTGCTGTCATCAGGGTAATGGATGCTCTCCTCCTCTGTGATCTGGTATCTGTGGACAGTTAGGGTTTAGGATCCTGATTGCACATGCATGAACGGACTTAGAGGCATTTGTGTCCACCAGTCTAAATCCTGTACTCCTTTTCAGGAGTTCTAACCTCAGTGAGGGGCTCCTGGTCAACTCCTGAACATCCAGGCGAGACACCTCTGGACTGTGGCTTTTCCTCCTCTTTTCACTCAGTCTGCGGCTCCCCATCGT
Source organism: Umbra pygmaea (assembly GCA_016801145.1). Taxonomy (NCBI): domain Eukaryota; kingdom Metazoa; phylum Chordata; class Actinopteri; order Esociformes; family Umbridae; genus Umbra; species Umbra pygmaea. The sequence goes on from JACXGM010001190.1 coordinate 40,409, forward strand.
TGGGCCAAGCAGACTGGTTTTAGGACCCTCCTCCAGGGACCTGGAGAAACACGACACCACTGTCACACAGTGCAGACCCCTGGATCTTATAACAATTCATTTTTTGGAGGTCGTATTGGTCGTTTGTTTGTATTAAATGCTATAGCGGTTCGCAGAATTGCATGACAGCTATGTATTTAAGTTAATGTATATACCAACCCATGTGCATAGTTTTTTGTCTGTTTTTGTGAAAGCTGCGGTAACATTAATGAAAACATCAACACAGTTGATAACAATTATTGCAACTCTATTGAAAGTCAATATTAACGTTCCGGAAAGAAAAGGAAACAATTTTTGGAAAAAAGCAAGCTACACAACCACAGCAAATAGGTTTTGAGCTTTAATAACTTCTGTGAATGTTATTTACATTGTCATTGTCTATAACTAAGACATTTATTGGAAATCCAAAGGTAGAATTTGTTCATAAACATCTAACTATAAGTATTCGTTGATTATATTTGAATGGTTACTCTACCCTACTATGTAAATCTGTTGACTACCTCTTAAGCTGTTGAATAACAGCATCAGATAAATAGCTAATATGTAGTTGAGCTAGTTTTGCAAGCCAATATCAGCATTTGTGCAATGTCTACATGAACAGATCGCAATTATGCAAAATCTAGTATGCTCAAATTGCTCACACAAATAAATGGGAATTAATCTGACTCGGGAATACATTTTCATTGCAAATATCAGAACAAGACATATTTGACTTAAAGAAGCCATCTAAAACACAATGTAGGATCTAGGTCAAAGGATTTGTTATCATTTGCCATTGCAGTGAGCAGAACATGTAAAAATGTATGTTATACCTACAATGTTCCACTTCCACCACCTGGCACTGGGAGATAACAAACACTATGAATGTACTTGTTTAGCCTACTTTCTAGGCTTGTTCCAGCATAATACGTAAATATTGCTCTTTTGTTTGCTCACAGATGTTAGTAGCTACCTTACAGAATGAATGTCTATGTACAGTAGGCACAAGTCTCCATAAAGTTTGCTGCTTCAGTGTTCTTAGATCTTTTTTCTGTAGTAACTTTACTGTTGTATAATTACAAGTATTCCATAAGTGTCAAAGGCTTTTATTGACATTTACATGAAGTTTATGCAAAAACTCAATATTTGCAGTGTTGACCCTTCTTTTTCAAGACACCTGCAATCTGCCCTGGCATGCTGTCAAATAACTTCTGGGCCACATCCTGACTGATGGCAGCCCATTCTTGCGTGCTCAATGCTTGGAGTTTGTCAGAATTTGTGGGTTTTTGTTTGTCCACCTCTTGAGGATCGAACACAAATTCTCAATGGGATTAAGTTCTGGGGATTTTCCTGGTCATGAACCAAAAATATTTTGTTCCCCGAGCCACTTAGTTATCCCTTATGCCTTATGGCAAGGTGTTCCATTGTCCTGGAAAAGGCATTCAAATTTCCAAATGTGCCAGAATTTTGATATTCTATCCTCAAAGTAGCTGTAGGGTTATGGTCTTGTTGAGCTATAATAGTAGATTATACTACATAACAGTTTTGCCAGCTGGGATGTAAAAACTTAAATGCTCAATATCTCAGAATTACCCTAAACGGAGATAGAACCTTATAATTCTAAGCTCATGATTGGTCATTACCAAAATGTTCTTGGAGGGTTGGAAGAAGTTTATTTCGGAGGATGTGTTGGAACCATTCTTTATTCATGTTCTTAGGCAAAATTGTGAGTGAGCCCACTCCTTTGGCTGAGAAGCAACCCCACACATGAATGGTCTCAGGATGCTTTACTGTTGGCATGACACAGGACAAGGTGTTTTCCTGATGGCCTAAACAACTGGAAAGGGGATTCATCAGAGAAAATGACTTAAGCCCAGTCTTCAGCAGTTCAATCCCTGTACCTTTTGCAGAATATCAGACTGTTTTTCCTGGAGAGAAGTGGCTTCTTTGCTGCCCTTCTTGACACCAGGCCTTCCTCCAAAAGTCTTCACCTCACTGTACGTGCAGATGCACTCACACCTGCCTGCTGGTGGTGCCCTGATCCCGCAGCTGAATCAACTTTAGGAGACGGTCCTGGTGCTTGCTGGACTTTCTAGGGTGCCCTGACACCTTCTTCACAACAATTTAACCTCTCTCCTTGAAGTTCTTGATGATCCGATAAATGATTGATCTACTGTAGGTGCAATCTTACTAGCAGCAATATCCTTGCCTGTGAAGCCCTTTTTGTGCAAAGCAATGATGACGGCACCTGTTTCCTAGCCGGTAACCGTGGTTGACAGAGGAAGAACAATAATTTCAAGCACCACCCTCCTTTTAAAGCTTCCAGTCTGTTATTCTAACTCAATCAGCATGACAGAGTGATCTCCATCCTTGTCCTCGTCTACACTCTCCCTTGTGTTAAAGAGACAATCACTTAAATGATGGCAGCTGGTCATTTTGTCTACAAATGTATTATAACATTTTTTATTTTTATAATAACCTTTATCGAGGAAAACATTTATGGTAGGTCTACTGGTGACAGAGTTCTTATTTACAGCTAAGCCCTTGCGCACAGCATATATATATATATATATATATATATATATAATATATAAATAACAATTACATTCAAAAACAAATTAATTATTTAATTAATTAATTTACCATGGCAGTATAAACCAAAACATATAGCTTGATTTCTATTTATGCAAATCTTTCCAAGAATGAGGGGGCATGGTATATAAATGCAGGTAACCCCAACTCTTAATGTGCCCGAGGAATTTTTAAGTCTAACCATGGAAGTCTAACCATGGTTTGAAGTGGTTATAAATGTGCACTTGTTTATTATATGGTAACTATACTACTGTATGTTTCATAAAAAGAAACTAAATTTACAACTGTATGTACTGTATACATTCTCTATGGTAGCCATATAATCCAATAAATTTGAGGTATGTGCATTATTCAATACTATAATTTTCTGTAGACAATCTAATAAGATTCTCTTGAAATTGATGTTCACAATCATTATTTAAACACAAACAGGTGAAGATGTTCACTTCAGAATTTTAATCTGATTCTGCATAAATGCACAAAACACCACAGCACTGCATAATAATGAATGACTTTAAACTTACACTGAGCCGTCAAGTGAGAAGCGCCGGTGCTTCATGTTCATGGTGCGGTTAATATCTGTCACCAACTCGTCCACATCCCACAGTCACACTCTTGGCTCCAGGGTACTGTGGCTGTGGAATCTCAAACACACTGTGTTGTATGTACTCCACTGTCCTACTGTATACGTGCAAAATGTCCAGCCCAGAACACACAGAACAACTTTCAACAGGTATTCCTCTCTTTGTTATTAGTTTCACTTTGCAGATATTAGGGGCGGGAACGCTGTTCAAGCTTACCCAATCAGCTCTGAAATTCAGAGCCTAACACGCTTCCAATTTTCCTATAAACCATTGCTACAGATGTTTTCTTTCATCCATTAATTAGTTCTGGGTAAATAATCCACAAAACAATGTTTCTCTTTCTATTATTATGGGGATCAAAATCACTGTGTGAATGATAACAATAATAATCCCCTACCTTAACATGAACCTAACCTTAAACTTAATTACCTAACGTTTATGACTACACTTAACCAAATTTTTTATTTTTTATTTAACCTTTATTTAACCAGGTAAGTTGACTAAGAATAGTTTCTTATTTAAAGCAACAACCTAACACTAATGCCTAAACTTAAAATGAACCCCAACTCTAACAATAATCCAAATACCCTAAACCAGGGGTTCCCAAACATATCCTCAGGCATCCACCGGCAGGCCATGTTTTTGTTTTAACCCTGAAATGACACACCTGATTAAATCAGTCAGACTTAATGTGTAGTTTACTAATTGAATCAGGTGTGCTAGTTTATGTTTAAAACAAAAACATAGCATGTCTGGGGAGGCCTGAAGAGAACCCCTGGGAAACCCTGCCCTAAACCATAAGCCGTAAAAATATACTTTTTTCAAGTCATGACCTGTAGGCACGTGTACAAACTGAACTGTAACCAAAAGGCATCTAGATTGAATCACTGAGCCAACAATATCTGTCCCTGAGCAATGGAACTAAGCCCAATTTCTCTTCAGCTTGAAAGAGAAATTGGGTAAACTTGGTAAAATGTGTTAAAAAAATACAGTGTGGGCAGAATTCACCTGGCCTGTTTTTGGCCGCTAAGGAGAGCTCTGATGACGATGATCTTGGCTGTGTGTCTCCTGACACAGTCAGAGAAAGTTAAACACGATGCGTGAGAGGCATGCATGATTGAAAATGCAGATTATGAGAACTGGTATGCGGATGTAATAGGCTATAGCATATTTGTAGAAAAAGAAGTTGGAAAGTTGAAAAGAGGGCAGGATCAGTTAAAACGAGTACAGAATGTATATTTACATTTGAAATACCGATAGTCACTTTTTTGTCTTACCACCTGAAATCATTTACCCATTAAAAAAATATATTTTTTGTTCCAGTTTTATTTACAAATTCTGCCTACAACATTTAAGTCAATGTAAAAAAGACCACAGTTCAGAATTGTAAAAAACTAATGTGATTAGTCCCATGATTGGTTATTTCATAGAGCCATCTTTCTCTTTAATTACAGCCATCTCTCTGTTTGGATATGTCTCTATTAGTATTGCGGACCAAGATTGGGGAATATTTGCTCATTCTTCCATTCAGACTTGGCCACTCAAGGACATTCACCTTTCTATCCTTAAGCCACTGCCAGGGACGGACTGGGACAAAAAAACGGCGCTGGATTTTGACTAGGCCCGGCCCAAAGCAATCAGCGTGCGGAAACTCAACAACAACAACGCCTGCCGCCTAGCATGAGTGTCACAATACATTAATTGTGGCTCATGATATTATACTATCCAAATGATATTCCTTCAAACATACATCATATTTCCCTAGAAGAATGATGAGCTCTAGGAAGTTGCCGTGGTAATGTTGTGGTCATCTAGAGTGTCCGCTGCCTCAGATTGCTGTCCTCTGTAGCTCAGTCCTCTCTTTCCTATGATCATCACCAATTCTATTACTCTTTCTAACACCTGCCATCTCTTCCTCAATGGATCTCTGTGAGCCACAATTTGGGGACCATGTAGCAGGCTGGCTTTATCTGATTTAGATGCCCTCAAAAAATATACCTCAGCACAACCTCTGTGCATGTTGCTCCTTTCATGTTCCTCAATTCTTTGACTGATATGGTTCCAGTCCTGCATTCCACTTATGAAGGGACTGGTTTCAGTTGGTGTGGAAAATGCTAAACATACTGCACAATACCTGGTAAAGTTCTCCTCAGTATGTAACCCATTTTCTGTCTGTGCCATCTTTGTGTTTAGGTCAGAGGTACTTTATTTGTCACATACAAATACATGTAGCGAAATTCATTCTCTGCATTTAACCCATCCCTCAAGGGAGCAGTGGGCAGCCATATACAGCGCCCGGGGACCAACTCCAGATCTAAGCCAGAGCCTTTGTCAGGGGCACTGACTGGAGAACCTAACATGCATGTTTTTGATGGTGGGGGAAACCGGAGCACCCGGAGGAAACCCACGCAGACACGGGGAGAACATGCAAACTCCTCACAGAAAGGCCCGGGATGACCGGGGTTCGAACCCAGAACCTTCTTGCTGTGAGGCCACAGTGCTATCCACTAGGCCACCGTGCCTGTTTAAACACTCTCTGTACTGTCAGGTATTGTCTTCTTCTGAGGGTGGTATGAAAAAAAAACCTCTAGGTTGTGGCTGTTTGACTTGGGGTCAGTGTTGCCATGTCCGCGGTTTTCTAGCCAAATTGGGCTATTTTAAAATCAATTTGGCGGTAGAAAATATATTGGTCGCGGGTTGCGGTTTTTTGGGCTATTTTTAAACAACCACGTCTGCAGCATTTTCCTTTAAATAAATAAATGTGACCTAGGCTGTATGGTGCAGCCTGGGCCAGGTATGAGAGGAGCTACTGTGTGGTGTGTATGAAAGAGGGAGAGTAGTCAATGACAGTATATGAAATTAAGAGAATTTGGTGAAAGAAAATCACATTTATATGTACATGGTGGAAAAAAGTATTGTTTTTTAACTCTGTGGCAACGTAAACAAATTGGGCTAGTTTTAAGGCATTTTGGGCGGTTTTTGAGTAGTCATTGGGCTAGAAATTTATGTTTGAGCTGGCAACCCTGCTTGGGGTGCTTAAAGTAATTTAAAGTTTAGCTGGAGTAGGTATCTTTCTCTGCTCTTGGTCTAAGATCAACCTGAAAAAAAATGGTTTTATTCCAAGATAGCAAGGAATAGATTATATAATATGCTGTTATAACAGCATATTAGACAATCTATTCCATTCTGTCTTAAAATAATTTATTACTTAAAAATCTTAATTAAATTATGCAGTAATTAATCTTACTGCACAAATAATAATACCACATCTACATTACAACCATTACACATAGGGATGGGCCGATACCACTTTTTATGGAAAGAGTACAAGTAAAGAGTATTTCATTTTGGGTACTTGCCGATACGAGTACCGATACAAGTACTTTTATGCCAAATCTCACAATTATAAAGCTAAAATCTGCTATTTCTTAGATGTTGATCAGCCAATTCAAATATAGAAAAGTAAATATTCCTACATATCCAGAAGAACATCGTACACATTGCAGGTCAATGTGTAATATTTATTACAGATGTCAATGGTTTAAGTCTCCTTCCCTAATTAGCTAAATTGAGAGAAACACGTTTGTAAACGCGAACGCAATAGCCGTTTGTGTTAGAATTTGCCCTAAGCATTGCAGACGTTTTGTGTAAGACGAGAATGTCTGTTTGAAGTGACTTTTACCAAAACAGGGAAACTTACCTAATCATATATTATTCTGTTAAGGTATTTGATTGTTTTGTTATAATCGGTAGCCTACACAATTAGCTATAGCTGTATACTATCACAGTAATTTTTTTACCTATAATTTTACAAATATTAGGCTACATGAAAATAGCAATGAGAAAAACGATTTCGTATTTCGCCATTTGAACTCTACTGGATAACTGCTGAGGAAAATATATTTTTTCAAAAGCAAACGCGTGGCTTGGTCTTTGGAATGATTATGCATTTTAGGCACAAATAAATCGCTTTTCTTTCTTTTTTAAATAGCAATAAATAGTTTTTCAGCTTTATAAGCATGGTCTCTGAATGATGAAGTAGACCAGGGGTGTCAAACCAGATCCACAAGGGGCCTAGTGTCTGCAGGTTTTCGCTTTTACCTTGTACCTGAATGATTGAATGTCACTAATTGGTTAGGATCTCGCCTCACCTGGCAGTCTAAGTCTTAATTGGGCTCTAATTGAAAGGAAAGACCAAAAACCAGCATACACTCGGCCCTCCGTGGAACCGGTTTGACACCTGTGAAAGAGACTGTCGTTATCATCGATATGAAATATATGCATAGGGCTGTAAAGCGTTGCGCAGCATAACACTCTTAAATGTGGAGGAAGTATCGGCTTGGAGTATGGGGCCTTTTTCACAAGTACAAGTACGAGTATTTATGCCCAGTATCGGGCCCGATACCAAGTAGCCTACTGGTTTTGGTATCGGCCTTTTCAGCACCACCCTTTTTTTTCAGTTTATTGCCCGCGGCCGCGTTATGCATTTAGTTTATTTCTAAGCTTCTATTTACTGTCTTTGCGGTTGGTTTCTTTCACCGCTTCCACTTCTTCTTCTCCTTACTTGGCGGCCACGGCCATTGCAGCTTGCATCCAACTTAAAGGTGCATTGCTGCCACCTACAGTACTGGAGTGTGAACCAGATTAGTGGGGGAAAAAAACAGGTGATGACTGCGTGTGTGGCGGGTGGTGGGCCGGCCCGCCGGCCGTCCTGGAGTACCGGCCGTTCTGTAATTCTCCAGATCACACAGATGGCCAGTCCGCCCCTGGCCACTGCCATCCAAAAAGATCAGTCTGACCATGAAACCTTTTGGCACATGGTATTAGAATCTTCCAAGTGTTTTTGTTTTGAAATCTCAGCCATTAGGACTTGTCAGGTTCCCTGATGAATGTCCTCCTGGCTCGGTCCTCCAGTTTGGAGGGACGGCCTGATCTATGCAAGGTGTTGGTGGTGCCATAAACTTTCCACTTCATAATAATGCTTTGAACGCTACTTAGAGGGATAGTTAAGACTTTGAAATCCTTTTGTATCATTCTCCTTACTTGTGCCTTTCCACAACTTTGTCCTGGAGCCCTTTTGAAAGCACCTTTCCAAACAATGGTGTAGTCTTTGCATTGCCATGCACTACTAGTAAAGGACTTATAATGGAACAGACAGTTTTCTTATTTTGTAATCAAAACCACTACATTTGATGTCAGGTGGGGGGAAATTAGCATGGTGTATAATCTGGGATGTGACTGGTTGTACCTGAGCAAGTTTATAATGGTTACTCTAAGGGACTGATCACTTATCCAAACCAGGTATTTCACTAATAAAATGTTAATAATTGTTCAGAATGTTTGTAAATGTTTTTTTCACTTTGATGTCAATGGTTAAAATGTGTACAGCTGGTTAAAGTTAGGTATATATATTATTTAATTTCCAGGGTGTAATGTGACAAAAGATAAGGATTTTGACAGGGTATGATGATTTCCTATAGGCACTTTACACATATACACTCATTGGCCACTCCATTAGGTACACCAATTCAACTGCTTGTCAATGCAAATATTTTATCAGCCAATCACGTGCCAGCATGTAGACAAGTTCGAGATGATCTGCTGAAATTCAAGCATCAGAATAGGTAAAAAAGGTGACTTTAAACGTGGCATGGTTGTTGGTGCCAGACGGGCTGGTTTGAGTATTCCATCAAGTGCTGATCTACTGGGATTTTCCTAAACAACCATCGCTAGGGTTTACAGAGAATGGTCCGAAAAAAAGAGAAAATATCCACTATGTGGCAGTTCTCTGGTTGAAAGTGCCTTGTTGATGGCAGAGGCCAGTGGAGAATGGCCAGACTGGATTGAGCTGAAAGGCAACAGTAACTCAAATAACCACTCATTACAACCAGGTTATGCAGAAGAGCATCTCTGAATGCACAACACATTCTACCTTGAAACAGACGGGCTACAGCAGCAGACCTCCAGTGCCTATGGTTTTGGAATGGGATATCTATCTATGTACTATGGGTGCGATGTTAAGGTGTCTACATACCTTTGGCCATATAATGCAATATGAATAAACATGGGAAGAATTATACACAATTGCAGTAAATAATAGTAAAAAATATATGAAATGTATAATTCTCATTTAAGTTAAATTAACTAATTCTGTAAGAGTAAAATCAACATTAAGTTGAAAAGAACACCTGTCTTGTTGTTAATCAACATAATCATTTTTTAACATTGTTGAGAGTAAAAAAATGCATCAAAACAACACAAATTATTGTCATTCCAGTATGCTCAATCCTCGGCTGATCTTTAGCTGTGGAATGCTGCCTCTGGAACATTATCTGCTAGAGCTAACTAGATACTAAGTAACTGAGTAACTTGGGTATGCATCAGTAACAAATACAGTCATGGAAATTAACTGTACTATTTTAATCTTAAAAGGGATCAGTTATTTAACCAGGCAAGTGACTGAGTACTAATGTTTATTTACAGCAATGACCTTGGAGCAATTAGGGTTAACAAAATGCCATCAGTTTCACCTTAGCGCTCTGGGATTTGAACCAGTCAGATACCCTTACCAGTTGGCCACCTTGCATCCCTGATGTCATGTATGTCTGGTTGATTGAAGAGAACGAAGAAGGTGTGTGTCATTCTTGGCAGTAGTGTAATGATCACTCAACCAAAATCAGGCACAAGTATAGGGGCGACTGTAATGCCCAAATAACAAATGATAAACACACCTAAACACGGCGGAACTAGGACAAAAGAAAGACGTAGGACATCATGGTAGACTTACAGCATACAGGAATTATAACATGCAGCAGTATGGCAGACTGACATTGATAATGACGCACACATAGCATGGAAATCACAGAGAATATAAGGGTTTAGCAATGAGAAACCGGTGTGACTGAATATTGTTGTAATGATGTGTGCACAGAGATGGCTAGAGGGAGTGCTATGGGAAAATGAGGTGAATGTCCATAATGTCCAGAGGGAGGCATCTGAGTCCATGGAACATTCCTCTTAGCCTGAATGGACTGTTACAGTAACTGAGGCAGGTGTGTAGGCCTCCTTGCTCACACGTGTTTTCAGTTCTGCCCACACATTTTCTATAGAATTGAGTTCAGGGCTTTGTGATAACTTGACTTTGTTGTCCTTAAGCCATTTTTCCACAAATTTGAAAGTATGCTTGGGGTAGTTGTCTATTTGGACCAAGCTTTAACTTCCTGACTGATGTCTTGAGACATGCCCACATCATTTTCTTCCTCATGATGCCATCTATTTTGTGCCCCAGTCCCTCCTGCAGCAAAGCACCCCCACAACATGATGCTACCAACCCATGTGCTTCATGGTTGGGATGGTGTTCTTCAGCTTGCAGGCCTCACCCTTTTTCCTCCAAAGATAATGATGGTAATTATGGCCAAACAGTTCCACTTTTGTTTCATCAGGCCTGAGGGATTTTCTCCAAAAAGTACAAGTGGAATTGTGATATAGTGAATTATAAGTGGAATAATCTATCTGTAAACAATTGTTGGAGAAATGACTTGTATAATGCACAAAGTAGATGTGACTAACTGACTTGCCCAAACTATCGTTTTTTTAACATGACATCTGTAGAGTGGTTGACAAATAGGTTTAATGACTTCAAGTGTATGTAAATTTCAGTCTTCAACTGTATATACTTTCTTTTACTTTCTCCTCACCATCTGCTAATCCAATAACCTGCTCTGGTAGATTCCTTACACATCCGTTTTAAAACTAACATATACTTTGCCCATCTTACTGCCAGAAAATGGAACAAACTGCAAAAGGCTCAAATTTCACTTCACAACATTTCAACACACATTACTTCTTTACATTGTTGGAGTTGCTAACACATACAGTAATCCATCTGTACAACATGGAATTCACTGATCTCCTGCATATTCCATTGTTCATTGTGTTTTGAGGTGTAAATGAGTGTTGTCTTGCAATGATTATGTCTCTGGCTAGGTTGTAATTTTTAATAAGAAATATTTGGTTTGGCTTTCCCAGTTCCGCTTACTTATGTGTCTTTAAAATATGAGAAAAACATTGAGGCAGGTGTCAGGGAAGATAAAAATGTACATTCAGAGCTCACCGAAAAGGCAAGCATTAATCACTGAAAATATTGTGTTTTCATCAGAATGAGAAGTGATAGCATCTGAGAGGACAAGGCTGTACAAGCTAAAATGATCAGATGAACTCTGTTCACATGTTCAGGGTGTGTGCAGGTATCCTGGTGTTCTAGAAGCTTCCTGAAACATAGTTCACCTCACCTGTGCTCAGGGTGCAAAATTCTTCACCTGTAATGTATCAGAGTTCACAATACAACAGAGGCACTATGTATTGTAAATTGTGTAATAGTATTTTAACTGATGTAATGGTATTATAACAGGTATAATGATATTGTAACAGGTCTAATAGTATTGTAACAGGTGTAATGGTATTGTAACTGACGTAATGGTATTGTAACAGGTTTAATTATATTGTAACAGATATAATGGTATTTTAAAATGTGTACTAACATTGTAACATATGTTATGCTTTTGTAAAATGCATATTGGCATTGTGATTGGTTGAATAGGTGTAATAATTTTGTAACAGGTATAATGGTATTGTAACTGGTGTAATGGTACTGTAACAGGTGTAATGGTATTGTAACAGGTGTAATGTATTGTAACAGGTGTAATGTATTGTAACAGGTGTAATGTATTGTAACTGGTGTAATGTATTGTAACTGGTGTAATGGTACTGTAACAGGTGTAATGGTATTTTACCAGGTGAAATAATATTGTAACAGATGTAATGGTATTTTAACATTTGTACTAACATTGTAACACATGTAATGCTTTTGTAAAATGCATATTGGCATTGTGATTGGTTGAATGGGTGTAATAATATTGTAACAGGTATAATATTATTGTAAAAGATTGAATGGTTTTGTAACTGGTGTAATGGTACTGTAACAGGTGTAATGGTATTGTAACAGGTGAAATAATATTGTAACAGGTGTAATGGTATTGTAAAAACCTAACTGGTGTTTTAACATGTTTTTTTAGCTGATAAATTATATATACAAATTCAAACCCAAATAAATGTATCTCATGCTGAATGTTCCGGCATGGTGGCTATCCACACTTGCTAATGTATAGTATATTGTTAAATGGACGGATCTAAGGCAGTGTTGTTCTGGGTAGTAGGTAGTAGAACACCATCTAGTGGGGACATATGAGCCAGGCTCGACTTCACTAAGATGTATTGTGCCTCCATCCTGGTTTCCTGGTAGTATTCTTTATTCCAGTGCATCATTAAGCCAGCTGTCACAGCTGGTGCCAAAGGAAACAAATGACTAATCGTGGTATCGCCCACAATCCTGCTTTTAATACAAAGGCAACATACATATTATCTACATCCAGTGTTGAAAGAAAGAACAGCTTCTAGGTAACAGGTTTAATAAAGCTGATAACATGATTTTTTTAGAAACTCGCCCTCAGTTGTTGTTACATGTAGTTAGTCTGTCTTTTCTTTCCAATGCATTTATGATATATTGTCATTTAACATAGTTAAATTCTATGTCCCAGCAGATAGACTTTCGTATCAATTTCATATAGTATTGTAATAATTTAATTGTTAAATACAAATAACAAGTTATGATGATCTGTCTTGTTTTCAAACAAGGTATATTTTTCCCACCCTTTATCCCATAATGCTAACATATACAATTCGGTCCATCTATCTGAAGTAGCAAACTATAACCGAACTGTTCACCGAATACGGCGCAGCATTGACTTCCACCAACTACTGTGTTTACACTCTCTATCTCCTGTCAGCTAAACCATACATTGTCATCTGAAAGGTACTACTGTTGCTATGAAAGGGTGGATATAAGGGTGGGGCTACTGCAAACAGAAACTAGGTCTGGCTCTAGGTATCAATAAGGACATCAGTATCAAATAGCACTCTATACAGAGGGCTGTATACAATTTACTAAAGCAAATAAAAAAGCACTTTAAAATTACCATAAAAAAACATACAATATCATACAGTAAAATTGTCTTGCCAAGTAAACATCTCAATGGTTATATTCTGTAATTTTCCCAGATAAAACAATAAATAAACTGATTAAACAATAGTAAAAATCAAGAGGCATAATAGCAGTAACAAAATAGAATGATAATAAATATTTCAAAAATCATATCAAATAAACATTTCACAAAGTCTACAATAACAATAAGGCTATTTTTATGATAATATTTAGGCCTCTTCTTACATCTTGTTCCCAGGCCTATGTAGTGTACCATAAAGAAATCTATATGTCAGACGGTATGTACAGTTCAAGTCCATGTACCATAAACCATACTGTGCTCTTCAATCACAACAGATCTGGGGCAGCAGATTATAGAACATCAAATCCATAATAGGAAAGGACGATATGTGAAGGGCTTGGGGAGGGAGTAGGAAAAGGAAAATATCAGGCCATTGTGTAGATTTTCTGTACAGAAAGACTAGGACAAGAGAGGGGCTGAGAATAAGTATTGTGTTACAGTGGGTTGAGTGATGGAGAAGGGAGAGTTTCAACCGCTAATCTCAATCTCAGTACGTACAGCGCATGGGTAATCAAACAGAAGCATTTCATCCAAAGCAAACACACATCTTCAACTTCAGCAGTGTAGAGCCCAGTTTAGAGCCCAGTATTTGAGCCCAGTTTAGAGCCCAGTATTTGAGCCCAGTTTTCGAGCCCAATTTTCGAGCCCAATTTTCGAGCCCAGCCATTAAGACCATTCAAATGCAGAGTGGCAGAATTTCCAGAAGTCGTACGCTACACGATGCCAGTAGGGAACCAACATGATGAAATATAAGGCAAAAACATGTATCCGCAATTAATATGATGATTACATTAATTTTGGCAGAAAATGAAAAAACTATTACCGAAAAAAGACTCCAGTCAATTGAGAAAATGAACTGAAATTCATTAATCGAAATGGTCCTTCAAGAAAAATATAGCTGATTTTCAATTAATATCTGGAACTTCAGTGCACCTCTGAAATGACTGGCTGAAACATAATTGCCTATATGGTGTTTAAACTCTAATATAATTAGGTAACGAAATGAGTCAGCATATAGCAAGCATGGATGACTGAACATTGACTTGTAATAATATTTTCGCTCACTCGTAGTATGTAGAAATAGCTCCCAGACAGTGATCGAATATTGATTTAACTTTTACAAATGGTATGGGTTAGGATTTTAGCAAATGGTCCTAGATCTGTTCCTAAAGGTAACCTAGAGCTTAACACTCAGACATTGTCTGCTGGATGTAGTCTGGTAGCATCCGTAATGGCGTCCAATCACGCACATGAAACTTAAACAATCCCTCTAATAATTTGTTGAAGTTTAGGTTTAGTCTATCTAAAACCATGCTCAGTTTAGGCCAGGACTAGCTGTGGCAGCAACAAACACCACAGATGCAGCACAACTGACACGTTCACCTTTGCACTTTCACCCCTCATACACTTAATCCATAGATAGAAATATAATAAAAAGCCCATTTAGGGTGCAGCAAATATCCAGGCCTTTAGTGTCCTTGTATTTTTTATACATACATATCGCAACGCCTGTTTTCTCTGGTTTCATTTTTGAAATAGCTGACCACAACACACACATGTATCATAAGTCCTCCACATGTTGAACACTGAGGTAAGAAGAATATGCAGGATTACATGTAAGGGTCTGTCTCCGATTCCCAACTCACTCTTTCAGGTTTTTCCAGAGAGTGTAGGTTTTCTTTGACATTGGTCTAGTTGTAGTTATTGTTTTTTTTGTTCTCGTTTTTGTACAATTATTCCTTGTTAGTGTTGCTTCATCCCTCCTACGGGATATAAGGTAAATTGTTTTGTCATTTTCCAGCCTGCTTCTCTCTGGTGGTTTCTGTGTAGACCTCCATCTTGGCCAACAGAATGAAGACATGGGGGGGGGATCAAATCTTCTGTTAG
The DNA here is from genome assembly GCA_016801145.1 of Umbra pygmaea. Lineage (NCBI taxonomy): Eukaryota > Metazoa > Chordata > Actinopteri > Esociformes > Umbridae > Umbra > Umbra pygmaea. The sequence goes on from JACXGM010001190.1 coordinate 55,611, forward strand.
GTTGCATAGTGGTCAAAGCTCCCCAGGTACTCCAGGGCAGCCTGGTAGCAGAACTGGTACTCATCCTGAATTAGAACAAACCAGAGATTAATTATGTAATGTAGAATATACAAAAACATCAACCATGTAGAAGTGGATGTGACACAAAAGCCTACCTCCGTCTGGACCATAGCAGGGCGCTGTGTCCTCAGCATCTTCACCGTCTGGAAGATGTCCACAGCTCCCTCGTAGCGCATTCTCTCCAGAACGATACTCAGAGTGATGAAGACTCCGGTTCGCCCCACGCCCGCACTGCACAACACATCAGCATATCAATCAATACGATGGCAAGGCTAACAAATGGCAGCATTAAAGATTATGATTTGTGTGAACGGTGTGAAGTGAGGTTTGAACACATATGGAAAAGAATCAAACAAACAAAATACAATTTGAATATGTTTTGCCTCATATGACAAACACCATTCATACCTGATATTGGCCACTTTCCTATAGAAACATGGCAGGACATCTGAGTCATCTACATACCTTAAATAGTATAAGGAAAGTGTATGTTGTGACAAATATTACACAACAACAGAAAGTATTGCTGTATTACAGTCTGTTGAAACCTTTCTTATAATATTTATAGATGTCATATCATGTTTTTCTAGGAAGGATGCCAATATTAGGTACAAAGTGTAGTTTTGAAATGAGGCAAAAAAATATTCAAATCGTATTTATTTGTATGAGTCTTTTCCATATGGTAAACCCTACCATAGTGACATGTACCTGCAGTGGACACTGATTGGGCCGTCCTGACCGAACTGCTCCTTGGTTTTGTGCACCTGGCCAATGAAGTCGATGAAACCCTCTCCAGATTTAGGAACTCCCTGCTCTGGCCAATCAGTAAACTGGAACTGACGAACTGTTCGTGATTGGCCATCCTGATGGGAGAGAGGGCACGGTGTGTTGAGAGCAAGGTTAATTATGAATACCCTTTCCTACTTCTGATTGGTATCTAGTACTTATTGCTTTGTGTGTGATTAGATAAGTAAAGATTTATCTCCTATCGCTTTAACCAATCAAACTACTCCCTTATGAATTTGCACAGCGTTCTGTCTAAGGACGTTCTACGTCTGCTTCTTGTTTCCGAGCAGCTAGCTTTTCCTTTCTCAGTCAGTGGGTGTTTGAGTCCCGTCTATCTGTAGCTAGTTCCATCTTTTGTCCGCTCAGACTGGCTGACTCAACGTGAACACAGATCAATAGAACATCTGTCAATGAGTCGTCAGGACAGGCTCAACTGGAGTAATCTATGGCTCCCACACAGGAACGTAACACACACAGTAAAATACACACAGGCTCATAGACGCACAGTCACACATCAGGAGCATCAGTACAGGGTTGACTAGAGTAATCTGTGGTGGGTCGATGGAACATGCCATCTGCCAGGGCCCTCTCACACTACTGTGATACATGACGAAGGGAGCGGAGAGGTTAGGGACACTGAAGCCGTGGTGTCTGATCACAATATGAAAGGCATCATTTATTCACCCAACATTTACAACCTTTACAACAGCCAAGATTGAGGAGGCATGTGTCAATGACCTTGACTTGTCTCAAGAGGATATAAAGTGCATTGGAACACACACGCACCCACGCACGCACGCACACACACACACCTGTTTGTTTTTCTGGGGATTGGAAATTCTGAAATCTGTACTCTCCCCCAGATCTAAGTCAAACCCTCATCGTAAACCCAACAATAACCTACTTCTAATGGAGCCCTACTATTAATCTCAATAATCTGACCTTCACGACAAAATCGTTGTAGGAGCCTCAATGCAGTTTATTATTAAGGCTCAAATATTAATATTTGGCTGATGGGCAATTATCAATTATAGTTAATGTAAACAATAATAATTATACAGTGTATTTATTGGAATTGTTGGAAATGGAAACTGTTAGTATTGCTTCCTAGTAACTCTAGTTATTTTTTGTGATATTCTCAGACAATGGTTTAAGGCGGTAAGCGCGAGCCAAGTCCGTTAGGAAATGGAATGGAGCCACACAGTTTTTAGACCTCTCTCTTTTT